>CM072822.1:61335794-61634311 GCA_036937905.1 Salvia rosmarinus | reverse complement strand
TGATTACGCGATCCGCACCAAGATCAAGAAATATGTATTGCCCTTCATACACACCAGTGGAAGATTATAAGGGGTAAGTATAACGGGCCATGATGAATATCTGCTTTCGAGACGAATGGCTGAAAACGCTACGCTTGAGAGTCACAATCGCACGCTATGAATTTCGATGCAAAAGAGAAACTTGTTCAAATGTTTCCATGCAATTGAGTCTCCGCTGATGCGATGACCCCATCATCGATCGACAATGCATGCACGCATATTTTCCGGCCAGAGTATCGGATGCATACAATCTCAGTATCGAGGAGTTAGAGGAAAATAATAAATCTTTTATATGCTACTGTGCTTCCGTCGACTTCCACCATGAGTATTGCTCTTGATTATTTTGGACAATCATATTAAAATCTCATACTTGGAAATGAAAATATCCATTCATCACTTGACAAAAGATTCAAAATTCGCGATAATAAAATATATATATATATATTGAACACGGATAGATGCAACATTATCAAGATCCATACAAGTAACATGGACGAATGCATATTCAAATAAATGTTAGCATTTCGATCAATCAATTAGGTTAATCAATCAGCAACATATGTTAAAAATTAATAATTCTACATGAAATATTGAATGAATGTACTCTCAAACCGCAATGCTGCTGTTGCTCTTCACCATGGAATTCTTGCAATGTGCAATGGCGCCTTGGATCGAGCTCTGCAGCTCCTCCATCGACGAAGCTCCCATACTGTACGACCCGGATCCGGCCCGACCCATCAGCGCTGGCCCGGACCCGCTCTGGCCCCGCCGCGGCGACGACGTCATCGACGACGGGCAGCTCGAGATGCTGCTTCTCCTCCTAGGGTATTTTAAGTTCCCAGAAAAGGATAGTGAAATCTCTCTTCTTGAGTTCTCGTTTGATCTCGGCAGCGCCTCCACCGCCGCATGCGACGGCGTTTTCTGGTGGTGGTGGTGTTGTTTGTGGGAGAGCTTTTCATAGAGGGGTTTGACCTTTTTCAAGTATTTGCGGAGTACTTCTCTGGCGGTGGAGCTCACGCGCTTGACGGCGGCGGTTTTGGTGTCTTTGCGGAAGACGGAGGAGAATTTGGCGAGGGAGAAGTATTTAGGTGGTTTGATGGAGGCAGAGGTGGTGGAGGGGGGTTTGATAAATTCGAGGTCGTCGGTGGCGGAGCTGGGGCGGGAGGAGTCGGAGTCGAGGAGGAGGTCGGAGGAGGAGAGGGAGGCGGTGGAGTCGCGGGAGGCGGTGGTGGAGGAAGAGGTGGAGGAGGAGGGGAGGATTGGAGCATGGAGGCGGGGGAGAGGTGGAGGGAGGAGCTGCCCTTGTAGAAGAGCTCGTCGGCGGGGCGGGAGGATTTGTTGTGGGGGAGAGGGAGATAGTGAACTCGAAGTCGGAGGAGGAGGAGGAGGCGGTAGGGGATGACGGGAGGGTGTGGGATTTGGTGCGGTGGCGCCGCCCCATGTTGCGTCGTGGTGTTGGTGCCTACATTATCTCATAGTTTGAATAGGTGTCAGGTGAGTGTCAAGGATCTCGGCATTAATTCATATACTATCGCTCATATATATATGTATGAGAGATGGAGAGAGAGATGTGTGACCATTGAAGGGAGAAATTAATGATCAATGCATTTGCTCTTGAGAAGCAAAATTAGTAGGATTATTGATGTATAAGTAAATACACTAATTTTGAGTCTATTTTGGTTTTTCCTATTAATTCTAAAAATTATCATAAAATACATAAATTTAATCACTTTAGTGATTTTCTGTGATTCAAATTAGCGTAAATTAAATTTGACAGCATATCAAAATTTATTATAGATAAAACAGTTTGTGACATAAAAGACATCGTAGAGAGAGAATATACTATATCGTCGTTCCATCAAAATAAATCAAAATTTTTGATTTCTAGAATTCATCTTACAAAAATCATTTCTTCTTGTTTGTTTTATCGTCTGGTTCTAGTTGGGATCAAAACAATTGATATTCTCTCTCTACGATATCGTTTATATTACTGTCTGTTTTGTCTATGGTAAATTTTTGAAATGTCAAGTCAGGCTTAATTTTGTTTGAATTTGAAAGAATTGTGAATTGCATTATTTTAGGAGGGATTCAGGATTAAACGGTTGTGAATTGTCGTATTTCACCTACAATTCACCACTCAATTGTTCATTAATTGTGAAAACAGTACTTTAAAGTTGTTATTTCGATATATTAACTCTTTGTTCACTTTCTTTTAGTTGAAAGAATAACAAGAATGAAATATTTGAAGATTCATAAGAGTGGTTATTTTCAGACAAAATTGAAAATGAAAAAAAATTAAAAAATTAAAAATGATACATAATAGGAAATAAAAAATGTGGAATTGAACACTATTATCAATGCGGGCCATGTGTGTTAAATATCCTAACTGTTACAAAAATATTTCTGAGATACATGTTTGGTTCGCCTAAATCTAGTTTGAAACTATCTGTCTATGCGGACGGAGCTAATGTTGTAGGGCTAGGGGTATCAGACATATAATCAATATTTATTATAAAATTTGGAAAAAATAATTATTTAACTCACTGATTAAAATTAGTGTATGGGACTATTTGATTGTTTTAATTTCTCCCAAGTCAATTATCTTTCTATTCTTTGTAATGTGATAATGAAACTATATATATATATATATATATATATATATATATATATATATATATATATATATATATTACCAATATTTAAAAATCATTGATCAAAATTAGTGTATGATCGATCCTAAATTAAGTAAAGGAAATAAATCTTAAGAACACCAAAGATTTACGTGGTTCGATCGTGAATAAGATCTCGTCCACAGGCGAGAGAGTATATGTATTGAGGTATAAGAAGTGATTACAAAGAGAGTGAATGATCTACGTGTCTCATCTAGCCTCTGTTTATACACAATGTATTGACCCAGATCTCGAATCAGAGTCTTCTCTAACTAGGATTGAGATCCTATCCCTCTTGGATTAGGATTCTTTTAGATATGGTGAGCTTTCTGCGTTCCCAGCGAGAGATTCTTCATAGGCGAACTTGTCCGGTAGAGCTTGATGTCGGGTTTAATTGTATTGGGCACGATGCTTGGGCACAGTAGTTGGGCGTATCCTATCCTGACCCCCACAAAAGACGCAGAAAACGAGGTCATCTTTGGATTGGGGTTGTTGTAACGAGCGGGGTTTGGACGATCTTACATTCTTTTCATTGTCGACTTTGTGTGTGTCGATGCTTTTGGCGTCGTATATCGAATCTTTGTCTTGGCGGATGTGTGCGAGGTCTTACGGCGGGCCGCTAAGGAGGCGTTCGACGAGGGTGCTTCTGCCGCTTCACCGACGGGCGTTAGGCGAGGTCTTGGCGACCGCTTTGCCGACGGGCGTTGGGCAGGTCTTGACCAGCTTTTCGACGGGCGTTAGGCCGAGGTCTTTGACCGGGCTTCACTGACGGCGTTGGGCCGAGGTCTTCGACCGCTTCACCGACGAGGCGTTGGGCGAGGTCTTGGCAGCTTTTCCGACGGGCGTTAGCCGAGGTCTTTCGACCGCTTCACCGACGAGGCGTTATGCCGAGGCCGAAGCGGATTTTGCCGTTGCTAAATCTTGGGCGCGGGATACGCATTTAATCGCATTTAATTGTAGCGGTTGGATTCCGATAAAGTGCATATTAGGGAATGTCTTCCTTGATCACGCAATATCTCTTATCACTTGCCTTCTTCATTTCTCGATTTTCAAAACCCTCGCCTACTGCGAAACACTTTATTCAGCGCCATTGTGATTTGAAGCTTACGCCTTGTTCATCGATAAACAATAGTAAGTAATGGCTTCCTCTTCTCCTAATGAGTCGTCTGAGCGTCAAATCGTGTCTGTTTCCCCGTCTGATTTAGTGTCTTTGCCTGTTTTTACCCGTGTCCATATGCCTCCTTCTCTGTGTAGTCTGCGATTCCCCTCAGTGGGGGATTGCGGCAAAGTGTCTTCTTTTTCTTCAATCCACAGGTATTTCTGATATTAGGGATCTATGTCTTCAATATAGTATTCCCTCTAGTATTGAGTTTGTTGCCCCCCGTCCGGAGGATAGGGCTTGTGCCCCTCCGGATGGTTTTATTACCGTGTACGAGGACAGCCTCAAGGCTGGTCTTCGTCTTCCTTTTCCTTACGTATATGTTGAGTTCCAAGAGATGTTTGGCCTATCTCTTGCCCAACTCTCGCCGAACTCATTCCGGCATATACGGCGCCCTAGGTGTCATGCTATAGGCTCTTTCCTATTACCTTGGGGCTCGTCCTTCGCTTTTTTGCAAGCGAAGGCGGCTCGGGGTGGTATTATCTATCACCCGTAGGAAATTCAAAGCCAAAATTAAGTCGAAGATCTCAGTGGCGAAGAAGTTCTTCTTACAGCGGTTTCGAGACAATTGGAGTTCGCATGGCGATCGACAAGATCGCCGATGTGTTGTTGACAAGGACTTGGTGACTGGAGGCTGGACAACATTGGTCTTGTTGACGAGGTCTTCTCAGAGGCCGAGCTGGCGAGGCGGGGCTTAGCCCTTATGATCCTACCTCAGGTGGAGTCGGTGAAGGTGAGGCCTCTTCTTCTCTCTTCTCTTTTTTTTTTTTTCTTTATTTCACGAGTTACGTATTGATGCTCACTCATGTGTTTCCTTGAAGTGAACCTGCTGAAGGAAAGGAAGAAGAAAAGGAAGGAGCCGATCTCCGTGGCCGAACCGATCTCGGTGGCGAGCCGAGTCTCAGACCTTGAAGGATTTTGAGGCCGTGCAGAAATGACTATGGGGCCTTGAGATCCTTCCGCAGCCAGCTGAAGCGCTTGAAGGCGGAAGGATGAAGTCCCCGAGTCTCGGTTCTTCCGAGGTGAGTCAGATCGTCGGTTCCAAGCCAGCGCCTCGTCTCTTTCCAGAGGTTTGTACCTGTCCTTATACTTTGTGCAGTAGTAACTAAATTGTGTTCTTCTGACCTGATGTATATTTTGTATAGGGGTCGAGGCGTGGCGGCGAGGTGTCAAGAGTATCCGATCTTATATCGGATTACTTGAAGGCGCCGTGTCGCGGATTTGTGAGGTGGCCGGTATGCTCGGGAGGTGGAGGTCGAATACCTCCTTGCTCGAGAAATGTCGAGGTAGAGGCTAAGATCAGGACCTCGTCAAGCGAAAGCGGCGGATGCGACGGCCATTGAGGCGGCAGCTAGGGCCGGTCGGCGGAGGCAGTTGTGGCGAGGCGGCAAGGGCCGAGGCGGCGGGCGAGGTTGCCTCGATGAAGGCGAGGTGGAGCAGGTTCGCCGTCGGGAGGCGGACATGGCGAGCTCTCGGGAGAAAGCGCCGCGCGCCAGCGGAGAGGCATTCTGTCGGTGGGCTTCTCGGGGATGGTCTCGGGCCTTGCCGATGTGCTTAACAAGCGCCGTCTCGGACCGCAATCGAAGAGGTCGCCGAGGACTACCAGATCTGGACAAAGCAGTATGGGTATGAGGAGACCGAGGATCTTGTCACGAGGCAGGCCTACTGATGTGCTCGTCCATGGCTGAAGGAGCTTCCGTCTTTGCGAGCCTTGCCTCCTCCTCCGTTCTTTTGTCGCAGAGTGCAATGCGGCGCTTTGTCCGTGGATCGGGATCCCGGCCGAGGCTTTATTGGCTGATCATGCAAAGGGTTTGGGAGGCTACCGATGCTTGAAGGGCATCGAGACTTGGTTGTTCCCAAGAGGCCGAGGTGAGGCTATCGAGCTTGGATACGGCGACGTGGACATGGCGAAGCTTCGGAGGTCGATTGATCCTGCATCTTTTTTTTTTTTTTTTGAATGTAAATGTACAACAATTTTTGCTAAGGGCATGTTAATAAAATCACAAGTTTATGTCGAAACTTATCTTTTTTTTTTATTCGGTTGTCTCACGAAATGTTTGATGCTTCTCCTTGGTTGAACCAAATCAAAGACACATCGCGAGCTCTTGAGTTGAAAGAGGTCGAACTCACTCCATATAAAGGCGGCTCGGTCACGTCTGGTAGTCGATGTCGAGCATAGAGCCGCTCGGGAGGCGTGGCGAGCTCGAGCTCGCCTTTTGGAATGGAGGCGTTCGAGGTCGCCGAGGAGAAGGCAGTGATAGGCGAGGAGCATCTTGAGTACGAGGAGGTTATCCACCGGAATGGTGGGATAGCGATCCCAAGTAGAAGCGAGGTTGTCGAGTGCGGCCGTTGTTCGAGTATAGGCGCGAATATGGCGGACCTCACAGCATTCACGGAGCGATCTGTTGAATTAAAAGGCTCGGGAGCATATACAAAGCTGTTATCGCTCGACAACCACGGCTCGATGACATACTTGACGGGATGCGAGGCCTCTTCTACCTGGGAGCTTCCGATCAGAATAAATGAACCACATTATGGCGATCCGGAGTGGGCGCGCGAGAGGCGTGCTGTGCCCTTGAGCGTCGTGGACCCTCCATGCGTCGAGGCCGGGCGTCATCAGTGGCCGAGGCCGAGCTCGCAGAGCGCATCGTCAAGTGACCGAGGTCGCTCGGCGGGCCGTAATATAGACCGAGGGGCGAGGTAGAGGTAGGATTAGCATAGATGAGTGCTGAATTCCGATTTTTCTAGGGATTGGCTCGACTTTTCCCGATCCGCTCCGTCCTCGTAAAATGTAAAATGTAACTGTACATCTTTTACTTAATAAGAATGTTGTCTTGTTGAATTTGTATAAGAGTAATATCGAAAGTAGTTCGTCTTCGTAGAGAATTACGCTTTTGAAAGAAATCGTTTAAATGCGAAGGTAGGGTTTCTGTTGCCGAGGTCGTCGGGAGGGTGGTCCCCGCCGTCACATAGAGAACGCTTGAATTAAGCGAAGGTAGTCGATCTCGTATGTAGGAATGGTTCTTTTTTGCCGAGGTCGTCGGGAGGGTGGTCCCTTCGTCTCACATAGAGCAGCTTGAAATAAGCGAAGGTAGTCGATCTCGTATGTAGGAATGGTTCTGTTTTTTGCGAGGTCATCGGGAGGGTGGTCCCCTTCGTCTACATAGAGAGCGCTGAAATAAGCGAAGGTAGTCGATCTCGTATGTAGGCATGCGGCGTTTAGATTTACATTCGTATAAGCAGAATGTAATCGACCTCCGTCGAGGAATTTGTCCTCCAAGAGGGTAAATAATGTGAAGATTAATTATGCATTAGTAATAGTAGAACTCGTAAAAATAAAGATTTTATTGATAAAAGATGGCGACCACCAAATAAAATGAGACTCTAAGCAGGACTTTAAAAATATGACCGAACAAGACCCGACCCTTGACAACATGCATAATATTTCTTGGATGGATGATGTGCCATCGTTGGGTAATTGCTCACCGGACAATTGAGCGAGCTTATAGGCCCTTTGCGAGGACTTCGTCGACCGGTAAGGTCCTTCCCGTGTGGCTTCCACTTGCCGAAATGCGGCTTGCCGACTTCATTATGTCGAGATGAGGTCGCCCACTTGGAATTGTCGGTTTTAACGCTTGGTTGTAATACCGAGCTACTTGTTGCTTGTACCGAGCTTCCTCGATGTGGCGAGGTCTCTCTTTCTTCGAGTAGGTCTAGATCAGCTCGTAGATTTTCCCCGTTGCTTGGAGAGAGAAGTCGATAGTGCGAGGACTCGGTACTCCGATCTCTGCGGGGATCATCGCTTGGTTCCATACACCAAAGCGTATGGTGTTTCTCGATTCGAGGTCCGAGGCGTTGTTGATGCGACCATAGGACTGCGGTAAATTTTCCACCCAGGCCTTTAGCTCGGTCGAGGCGAGTTTTAGACCTTTACGATGGTCTGTTGGTAACTTGGTCCGACCATTTGCTTGAGGATGGGCCACCGAGGTGAACTTTGTTGGATCCAAGCTCTTGACACCAATCTTTGAATGTCTTATCAGTGAATTGTGTTCGTTATCCGAAAGGAGGATATGGGGATGCGAGCGACACACTATGTTCTTCCATACGAAGTTGAGGCGTTCTTGCTTGTGATTTTCGCGAGGGCTCAGCTTCTACCCACTTCGTGAAGTAGTCGATCGCAACAATTAAGAATTGAGCTGTCACGGTGCTTTACAAAGGGCCCACAATGTCGATCCCCATTGCATAAGCGGCCGAGGGCTGCATGCGGAGGTGAGGTCGGTGCAGGGTAGCCAATGCGTTCCATGGATTTGACACCGGACACTTTTTACGAGGTCCGTTGAGTCTTGGAACATTGTTGGCGATAGTATCCCCATCGCATGACTTTCTTTGACAAGGCTCGGGGTCCGATGTGGCTTCCGCACGAACCGTGTATTTCTCGTAGAAACGTAATTGGCTCGGTTCGGACCCAAGCACCTTAAGAGGTTGGAGATATGACTTCACATGCTGGGACTTCTGCTCAATTGTATATCGCAGATTTGTTCGGGATCCTCCTAGCCTCCAGACTTGTCGTGAGGCGATTCGCCTTCTCCGGTACTCTCGAATGGGAGTCATCAATTGGGTTCTTCATCCGAGACTATGTTGACCTCGGCTCCGTCTTGGCATCGTTTATGCTCACCTTTGGACTTACTCTCTTGGCGGGCTCGTTGATGGCGAGGCCAATTTATAAGATGTCGGCTCGGCTATTTTGCTCCCTTGGGATGCGAACTATCGGAAGTGTGAGAAAGTCCGTTCGGGCTTTTGCTTTTGAGATACTTCTTCATTACATCGCTTTTGCCTCGTATTTTCCCAACATTTGGCTTACTGACGACTTGAGAGTCGTTGTGAACTTGCACGGCTCGTATCTCGAGACTTTGAGCGAGGCGAAGTCTGCGATCAGTGCCTCATACTCCACTTCGTTATTCGTATTTTTGAATGTGAACCGAAGTGAGTAGGCGATCTCTTGGTCGTCGGGCCTAGGAGTAAGATACTGCTCCGCTGCTTTGTTTCCAAAGCCCGTCAGCGTAGAGTTGCGGCCTCCTCGGTGTTTCAACCATGGGTTCGGCTTCGGCATCGTCTGATACGGACTCAGTGGGCTTCGGTTTTTCGACGAAGTTAGACTCGGCAAGGAAATCCGCTAGGGCTTGACCTTTGATGGCTGGCGGGGGCCGAAGGTTATATCGTGCTCGCTTGATTCGATTGCCCATTTCGCGATTCTCCCGATGCTTGAACCGTCAATACTTGCGAAGTGGGTAGTCAGTGAGGACTTGTATGCGATGTGCATGGAAGTACGGACGTAGCCTCCTCGCGGCATTTACCAATGCTAAGGCAAGCTTCTCCAGGGGCTGATACCTCGTTTCAGGGCCTTTTAGTGCTCGGCTGATGAAATACACCGAGCCGGCGTCCTTCTTCTCGTACAGATCGCACTTATGGATTCGTCTCGAGGCGACGAGGTAGAGGAAAAGGACCTCTCCTCTTTTGGGACGGATAGGTGGGGAGCTTGGCGAGGTAGCTCTTGAGGTCTTCGAAGGCGGACCTGTGCACCTCATCCCATGAGAATTTCGGGGCCTTTTTGAGTATCTTGAAGAAGGGTAGCTGCTTATCCGCGGCTTTTGAAAGAAAGCGGCTTAGTGCGGCTATGCAGCCTGTCAGCTTGTGTACGTCATGGATGGTCTTCGGCATCTTCATTTCCAAAATGGTTTGGACCTTGGTCGGGTTTGCTTTTAGCCCTTCTTGTGAAACCCAACACCCTAAGAACTTTCCAGACCGGACTGCAAATGTGCATTTCTGGGGATTCAGCTTTAGGTTGATTTTAGAAGAAGGCGAGGACGATCCGAGGTCGGCCACACATGCGACTTCTTCCTTGCTTTGACGACAATGTCGTCTCACGATACCTCCACATTCCGACCTATGTAGGGCTGAAATATTTTGTCCACCATCCTTTGATAGGTAGCCCCTGCATTTTTAAGGCCGAATGGCATCTTTTTATATGCGAAGACCCCGAAGTCGGTAATGAAGGCTGTCTTGGCCGCGTCTTCGTCGTCCATCAGGACTTGGTGATACCGCTGTATAAGTCAAGCGAAGACTTCGTACCCGACCAACGCGTCGACCTTCTTGTCAATGTTGGGAAGGGGATAGCAATCCTTTGGGCAATGCTTGTTGAGGTCGGTGTAGTCAATACACATTCGCCATCCCCCTCCTCCTTTCTTCACCATCAGGGTTGGCTATCCGGTCGGATATTTGACCTCGAGCAAGATGCGTGCTTTTAATAGGCGATTCACCTCGTCATGAATGACTTGGTTTCGTTAAATTGCGAAGATTCTTTATACATCGAAGCGGCTTTATGTTCGGGTCGATGTTGAGCCGATGAGTGATGATACTTGGCGAGACTCGGTCATGTCGGGGAGACCAAGCAAACACGTCTCGGAATTCCTTAGGAGTTGGATGATCGATCCTTCACTTGGTGTCGTGGTGAAACCAACCGGGCGACCTTCAATGGCTCGTCTTTGTACAATGCGACCTCTTCTACCGGACCGTCGGGGGGTGGCGATGTCTTCGAACTCCAACTCTTGGGTTTCTTTAATTGTTATGCTGTGGGTGTTGGATCGAGGTCCGGCACCTCGTAAGGCAACTGCATACACTGGCTTGCCGATCGCCTCGGATCACGGTGTTCCCTCGTGGTGGGTATTTTTATCGTCGGGTGGTACGTTGAGCATACCGCCCTTACGGCGTTCGGCCAATCTCGCCTAGTATGATGTTATACGGCGAGTTGGCCTTCACTCTAAGAACTGCACCACCTTGGTCGAGGTCGTTGGTGCTTTCCCACCGTGACGGGTAGCTCGATTATTCCTTACAGGGCGTCTCTTCACGGACGAAGCTTGAGTGGCGGCGGGGCTTGTGCGGCGCGTCTTCCACTCCTAGCTTGTCAAAGCATTCCTAAAAGGATGCTCACCGATGCGCTTGTCGATGTAGCAGCGTTTCACCAACTTATTTGCGACCACTACGGATCACCAATGCATCACGGTGGGTCTTTGTCGCGAGAGCGGGTCGTCTTCGGAGAAGGTGATCGCCTCGTCCTTTCGAACCTCTTATTGGTGGGTTCTTGGTTACAGGACTTGGGCATCGGCCTTGAGGAGGACTTCGTGACTCCACGGGGAGCCCGTAATAGTGGAGACCACCCCGTCATATTGGGGCTCATCATCTCCTTCCTCGTCGGTGCTGCGCTTTGTTTTTTTGTAGGGGGCACAATTTCCCCTCTTCCTCTGCTTTTTCTTCTTTTGACTTTGGTCGGCTTGGCGACTCTGTCCTCGGTATTTCTTCAGGGATCCGTCACGAACTAGCATCTCTATTTCACCCATGAGCTCGTTGCACTCTTGATGTCGTGCCGTAATCATTATGGAATGAGCAATATTTATCGATGAGGTGGCACCTCTTCCTCTGTCATCGGTCGAGGCTTCCGAGCAGTTCGTATGGAGTCGTAGATTTACGCTCTCGGCCGTCAGCGGGGTGTCTTGGGGTCGCCCGAGGCGTCGCGGATCGAGCACGGACTTTATCGGACGATGTAATCTGTCCAAGCGCTTCGCCGCCTTGGTTCGATCTTCCTTCCCGTCTCTTCTTCCTCTTTCAGAAGGTCTGCCTTATCGCTTGGCGCTTTCTTTTGTCGGCCTCGTCCGCTTTGGCGAACCGGTTGGCTATCGCTTGTGACTACATTGCGATCGAGGTTCGTGCCAGCGATCTCTCGGTATAAGGCCCCGCAATATGCCGTTTTGGAAGGCCGAGATGACTAACGGTCGTTCACGTCTTGACCTTGAGCACTCCTTGTTAAACCTTGTCGTGAAGTCGCCGATGGACTCATTACGGCTTTGCCTTATGGTGAGGAGGTGTCCGATGGCGTTTTGATTCGTCTTTTGGAAGAACCCGGTGGAAGGCGACCATCAGTCGCGATAGGGCCGATGCTTCCGTGAGTAAGCTAGTCGAACCACTGCGGGCGTTGTCGACCAGTAACTCCGGAAGAGTTTACACATGTGAACCGGTGAGCTTTTGGTTGATCATGTTGTATTGGAGCTGCGAGAGGAAGTTACGTGGGTCCCTCGACCCGTCATAGGGGCGATGCTTGGTACCGGTATTTATCAGGAGAGAAGTGTTGAGTATTCTATTTGAGAACGGGGTGGCTATCTTCCCGTATCCATCGAAGCCGTCCTCTGGAGACTGGGACGGAGTTCGACGATCGAACTCGTTTAGGTGACTCGGACCGACTTCGCGGCGGCCATGATGCCTCTTCCATGTTGCTCGTCCCCTGGAGATCGGGCGGAGTTCGCTGGATGGATTTCTGGCGATCGAGGCCGGCTTCGCGACGATCTCGACGTCCTCTCCCGCGTTGCTCGTTCCTTGCGCGGTCGGTTTGGGCCCCGACCTCTCGTTGTGATGCCTCGTATCTAGACGAGGCTTGATACCGTTCTTGAGGCGTGGCCGACCACGTGCTTCACCGAGGAACCGGAGAAAGCTCTCCTTGTTTTCTCGAGAAATCCTTGACGGCGTCGTCGAGGTTTACTTCATGAGCGGAGTTTCCGGATTATTGCTACGATTGTCTTTGCTATGGTAACCGCCCGCAGGCGGGGGTGTCCGTGCTCGTCGAGACTTTGGATATGCCCTCGGGGTTTCTTCTCCGATTGGGCTCTTCCCGAGTTGAGCTCGGCGTTCCCTTCGTCGTCGGCGTTGTTGTTGTCGTGACGGTCACGGAGGCATGGCTTACGGTGTACTGGTCATGATTACTTCCACGTAAGCGGTGGTTGATCGAAACACAAAATTTCGTTTCCTGCAGACGGTAAAGGATCGATCCTAAATTCGTAAGGGAAATAAATGCGTGAGAACACTAAAGATTTACGTGGTTCGATCGTGAATAAGATCTCGTCCACAGGCGAGAGAGAGTATATGTATTGAGAGTATAAGAAGTGATTACAAAGAGTGAATGATCTCGTCGCCGTCTCGTCTAGCCTCTATTTATACACAATGTATTGACCTAGATCTCGAATCCGAGTCTTCTAACTAGGATTCGAGATCCTATCCCTCTTGGATTAGGATTCTTTTAGATATGGGTGAGCTTTCTGCGTTCCCACCGGCAGAGATTCTTCATAGGTAGAACTTGTCCGGCCGAGCTTGATGTCGAGTTTAATTGTATTGAGCACGATGCTTGGGCACAGTAGTTGGGCCGTATCCTATCGATGTAAGTATCTTGAATTTCCAAATTTAAATTTATTTTTCTTTTTGTAAATATTACTAGCGCTAATTAATTTAATTATAATTGACTCGCTCTAAACATAAAATTGTTGTTTTGAGTAATTTAAGGAAAATTTATTTAATTTTTGATGTAGCCATTTCGAATATATAAAACTGAAATGTTACAAGATAACTAATTTCAATTGTTACTTTTTCAATGCTAAAAATTTATCTTTTAATTTATATATATATATAGATGAAATAAAAAATTTCCTTCTTCTAGTATGTAAAACTCAAAATGAACTATATATTAATCATTGTATGATTAAAATTGTTGTCAATTATAAATTATACAATAAGAGGTGGTCTCTTTCGTCTGCATATGTGGACTTTAATACTTTTCTTCAATGTAAATGTATTTGATACTTTTCTTCAGTATAAATGATACTTAAGCAAATGATATTTTTTTTTAATAATAAATGATACTTTTCTTTAATGTAAATGATATATTTTTTAATAATAAATGATGCTTTTATTTGTTCACATGAGTTTTCTTTTTTTTTTGGTCAATTAATACAGAAATTTTAAAGGCTGCGTCATGGTGGACTCGAACTCGAGACCTTTGGCCTAGAGCATTAACCACTCTACCACTAGGCCAACACACGCACACAAGTTTTCTGTTGTTGATGTATGTAATTGGATCCACTTTGTCAATGTTGAATTAATCTCAAACTCGTACTTGAAGAATAGCCCAAAAAAGAATAAATATCATCTTGGATGGGACGAGAGAGTAATATTTTCTTGAAAAATAATTAAAACCTAGATTTTGGATTAATTTGATAGGGACAAGTTAAAATAAGAAAATATTCAAAATCTTTCCTCGAAAGAAGACAGTTATAATCTATTCATAATTCTATACAAACTTGAAACTCCAATCCTAGATTTAGGAAAAAGAATAGAAAAATTAAATAAATACAAATTTGAATTTCAAAAAGTTGACCTCCAATCATAGTATATTACTTTTAATATGTTAATATATTTTGTGTATCGATCCGGAAAGTTGAGTTTCACCATACCAAATATAACCAGGTGAATTGCCAATCAATGCCAATGTCAAAACAAAAATAGAAATAAAAAATATAGATCCCAACAAACCCTAACTCAGATATTTCTATGCAAGATGGGGATTTGAAAGGGCATTTTCTCCCTTCGCTCAATTTTCTGCGCGTCGTCGTCCTTGTCACGTGCTCTGCCACCGTGTCACGTGTCCTTAATCGTGAAATGTGGAGGTGGACCATATGCATGGTGATTGGAATGCTTATTTATTTTTCCATCCTTACTAATAAACTATTGTTGGGGTCAAGATTATATTTTATCACTTAAAATAATAAATGTTACTGTCTTACAGTTTTAATACATTGAATTAGTAAAGAAAATTAATGGTGCGAGTTGGTTTCTCCAGTTATTACAGCTCTTGTCATGATATATTGCAATAAATAAAATAATAAAGCTATGCGGCCACATTATGGTTGATCACGCAAGTATACTTTAGTAATTATCAATATAATTAATTAAAAAATAATATTAAATTAACATTTTTATCATTTTTACATAAATATCATTTTTCCACCTATTCTGAAAAGTATTAAATTTATTAATTTTAAATTTAAATTTTAAATTTTCATTCGATATGGGCAAAAATATAATTCCATAAGATGATTTTAATGTAAAACCAATTTTTTAATAGATTAAGTATTAAATAAATGGTTTTTTCATTCAATAAAGCTGATTATGGCCGGCCACATTATGATCGAATAGTATCACTCGAAATAAAATAGTATTAATGTGGTATGCGTTGTGTTCTTTATTTTGTTTAGTAAGATACTTGAACATTTGGCTATAGGTAATGTCTACTAAAAGATCATGTAAGGGAAAACACATTAATTTGGACTCATATATTTATTTAGTGACAACTGTACGTCCTTTAATGATTTTTGGTATTGGAAAGATCAATTAACAACAAAATATTAGGAAGTGAAAAATTGAGATATTTCACGTTTTCAAAATTTATTTTATTTTTTCCTGTATTACTATGATATTTGATTAGTACTAGCTTTCTAGGAGGGTTATATCCTCTAACATGAATAATAAGTAAATCATTCATGAACCATCTTATAGAGCGCTCTTCAAAGATTAAGATATACATTGAGCAAGAATGGATCATAAATAAAGAAAAACTTATAATCACTTCAAAATTAGATGTACAAGTCAATTGATTTTGTAAACAAATTAAACTTTTTTATAGGCATATAGAATATTGTGTGCAAGCATTTCCCATTAAACCATATTCACTATGCATACATATTCATGATTATTTTTATTATGAATTTAATTTGCAGATAACGACAAGAGAACTAAGATAAAAAATGGAATAAACTAATTACAAAATTAAAGGAACATTAATTACTATGATTTCTTCAAATCTGAAGAACTAGTGCAAGCATGATATTGATTTCATGGGAAAAGTTGGTAGTTTTCACGTGGAATCGAAGCGTAAAATGAAGGTCTAATCTCATGTTCCAAAACACGGTTTAATCATATTTAGCATACTTGAATCATATTTAGCATACTTGCATGGTACAATAATCACATTTTATTTGAATTTTTTCACAATCGTTAATCAAAAATCACCAGAAAAATATAATAAAAAAAGGCTTAATAAAGATGATGTCAAATTGTAAATCAGATAATTTCAAATGTGATATAAACCATTATTTTAGAATAAGGAATCTCTAATTTTAAAAATAAAATAATCAAGATGCTTGTTTAAAATCTCTTTGTTTGGTAAAGTTGCCCAAATATAATCTTAATTAAATACAATTTGGGGTTAAATGTTGAAAATAGCGCATCGTTTATTCGAATATACCAATGCCCCCACGATTTTTACGTTTCAGCAGTAACGTCACTTTTTTATGTTTTGCAATTACAACATTTTTATTTACTTTTTGATAATAAACCAGGTCGTTTTACGATACACACCATGTAATCTTTGCTTAAAATGAAATTTAAGAAAATTTACAATTTGAGAAAATGTTGTGTTATTTCCAACAATTAACCCCATTTTCAGTAATTGTTTGAACTAGTGGTGCACATTGGAACCCGCGGTTCGGAACTATTGACCACGGTTTCGGTTCCGAACCGTATGTTACACGGTCCGGTTCCGGTTCCGAATCTTCGGAAACGTGGAACCGACCATTCCGAACCAGCGGTTCCACCTTATTTTACCTTATTTCATTTTTTTTATCATGCCTATTTGGTGTATGTGTTCAAAATACACGAATTAAATGTATATATTATAAATAAAACACAAGAAATTAGGGGAAAGTAAAAAAAATTCAAAAATTTGAAGTCGGAACCAACCGCTTCCGAACCGGCGGTTCCGGTTCCGAACCGGAGGTTTGGGTGGCAAAATTCAAATTTGAATTAGAATTTTCAAACATCTCAAATTCATCTATAAATACCCCTTCAATCCTACAATTTCAACACACCAGTTCATATTCTCCATCTCTCTATTTCTTTTAATCTTATTGTAGCAAATTACAATATCTAGTTCTATTTTGAAGCTCTATAATAGTAGTTCTATTATCTCCTACACTATTTTTATATTTTTCTTACTCTCTTACATACAATATTTGATTCATTTGTCGAAGTTAGTGAATTTTTTTGTTACAAGTTGTAATTTATTAGATTTACTACATTGTAATTGACTTATGTAATTAATTTTTTTACCTTATACAATTACAATTTGATTTATATACATTTCATATATTTTTGAATAAATATATAAAAAATTACAATTAAAAAAAAACACAACGGTTCATGGTTCGGAACCGGAATCGTCAGTTCTAGTTCGAAACCAAAACCGCCTACCCTCCATACGGTTCCGATTTTGATTCCAAAATTTTGGAACCGGGACCATGAACACCTCTAGTTTGAACCGATAATTTGATATTAAGGCTGTTGGGATATACAATCAATATCCATAATTTGAGTTTATTTGAAGCACATACTGAATCGAGCTCCACAAGAGAACACATGAATTCTCAACTAACTCCGATAATTATCTTGAGATCTATGAGGCTGATTGCAATTACAAGATGATTATAGAGAGATTCGAGATTAGAGAATATTATTATATAATTTGGAGCAAAAAGAAGTGGAACGAGGTACCACGGTGCATAGATTAGAGAAACCTTAAACTTCGATCGCCAAAATGCGTACATAATAAGTTGTACTTTACAAGACTCGACATACTATGCTGAGGGACCACAAGACGTAAATTGAAATAGTAAACAAAATTTTGTTGTCTTTTTCTTTCTTTGCGTAATATAGAAAATATGTTTTTTTTATATGCTAGCTAAGGTACTTTGTTAGTAGTTACACAAAGAATAGGACAACATTTGTCAATTTCTTTGCAACACAAACAAATAAGGGGTGGTCTCCTGTGTGCGTCCCTCTTAATTAATAAATTAATCTTAATTAATTAAAATTAATTAGTTTAATAAAATTTATTTTAAATTAATAAATAATAGTTTTGAATTAATCTCTTAATTTTGAATTAATAAACTCTAATTATGAATTAATAAACCCTAATCGTGAATTAATAAACCCTAATTTTGAATTAATAAACCCTCTTTGAATTAATAAATCCTAATTTTGAATAATAAACCCTAATTTTGAATTAATATACCCTAATTGGAAATAATAAACCCTAATTGTGAATTAATTAACCCTAACTTTAAATTAATAAACCCTAATTATGAATTAATAAACTCAATTATGAATTAATAAACCATAATTATGAATTAAAAATTAATAAATTTAATTATAAATTAACAAAATCTAATTATCCTTACTCAACATAATTAATATATACTTATTTTATCAAAAAATAAGGATAAGCTCACGATGAGATGGAGCTCACCCAAATTTTTATCAACAAATAATTGTCACAAGAATGCGATCAATCGTCTTTATTGCAACCATCAAGTGAAACCACTCAATTCAAGGCAAGCTTCATAAATATTTCCTAGCGAGGGCTCAAACTTTTGTATCAAATGCGATGAGGTGATGCGACTTCCAGGAAGGTAAAGGGGATTAAGCAGAGTCTGAAAATGTTAAAATCCATATTACCAGTTTGTCATTCAAATATATGAAACAATACAAGTCAACTCAATTGGAGATACACATAAATTTTTAAGCATTGAGTGTCACATATCTTAACGTATTTGTAGAATATCCTTACATGTCAGAAGACATTTTTAGAGTTACAGAACTATAATATACGATGATGCAGACCTTGACAGCGAGAGGATTCAAACGAAAGAATTCAAATGATAATTAGAAGGACGTGAATGGTGCTCCGTCCAACGACACAATTCATCATCTCCTCTATAAATACGTGTAGAATCCAACATTTGAAGGTTACCAACAGAAACACTGCACATTCTTATTGTTTAAAACATTCAACGCTCAAAGTTCAAGTCTATCAAACAGCTCAAATAAGAAAGTCCACGATGCTATCAGTAAACCTTCAGAGATCAAATATACTTATCAGCTCAAATTTTCAGTATACACTTCCTTAAGTCTAAGATATTACCCTTGTATATCTTAAATCTAGATATACTGAGTTTGTCGTCTGTGATAATTCATATTTTAGTTGGAAATACCCTCTACAAAAACACCATGTTTAAGTAGAAGTTTAGACAAGTAGACAACGAAATATTAATTGCTGAAAGCTTAGTTATCTTATACTTATAAGCAAGAGGTTTAGGTCGACTGCATCCGTAAGTAGTCAGAGGTTTCATATTTCTCGCAAATGTAGGAGGAACGCCAAGTTAGGGGGGATATATTAAGTTTAACTATGTATATAGGTTTACTCTTATACCCGTAAACAAGACTGAATCCAAAGTTAGTGGATTGACTGCAATCAGTCCATGGACGTAGGGGCTGATATCTCCAAACCACGTAAAACTCAAAGTGTTATTTACTTCCAGTTCTTTACATTCAATATTGTATTTTATATTGCATATTATTGAACTGACATCACCAGCACACAAACAGCACAACATCGATTTAAAACACCATATGAATATCAGTTTGATATTGGAGAAATAAACTGAAAACTGACCAAGCAATATTCGACTAAGTGTTTTTAAGCTAGTTTAAGTTTTCAATAAAACAAATACAGTAACAACCACATTCTACACGCACATCAGTTATCAATCCAACTGACCGGTGCCTCGATGAGTCGATGGGTTTTGGTAGTGTCTGAGACCACTTTAAGCGAATCGACCAAAGAAGATTGATACTAGCAGCGAATCGATTGCAGGCCGACCTTCTGATCGATAGTTAGTCAAGTCTTGTGTAAAGAAGAAAATTTAAATTTGTCTAACTGATATATTCCTCCAATACACGAATACATACCCCGATGGACTCATTACACCAGTACGATCTCCAAGGGACCATCAATTGGTATCAGAGCAGACAGTTCACAAGAACTATTGACTCCACCCTAGCAGTTGTTCAAACTAAACAGATCCATAATCTGATAAATTTTTATATATTGCTGCATATTTTCCTTTGATGAAAATTACCTATAGCAGATCTGAAAGTTCATACTCAAGAGCTAGCTCACTGCACAACATTGTCGAATGTGGAAAGTCATTACGAAAGGGTCAATCATCATCAAAGAAAAGATCACAAAGGTTGGCACCGAAGCTGGCAAAGACCCAACCTACGAGTTTAAGCCTAAGGGTCGAGCTGACTTTACCTCCGAAGAGACAAAATAGGATAAGTTCAACAAACTGGCCAAGAACATCATCTCCGAAATAGTTCCATGATTTCTGTTTTTTTTTTTCCAAATTGAAGTAGACGTGACAAGTCAGAATGTTGATGTGATAAATCGAACGTTTAAAAAAATGATGTCGTACATATCATCTAAACATATCATCGTTTTAATTGGGATAATATATAATTAAAAATCAAAACTCTTGAAATAATTGAGATATGATTAATTGTAACACACTACGTTCGAATATGTGATGCTTGTTTTGAATTTAGTATGTCATAATTAACCATTTTCTCAACCATTTCAAGAATTATGATTTTTAATTTTATACTATTTGAATGAAAATGACAACGTTTTATGATTATATATACGTTATTATTTTTTTAAACATCTGATTTGTCCATATCAACATTTGATTTGCCATGACTGTTTCAATTTTGGGAAAACATAATTCATGGTAAAATTACTATACCATATAAATTCGTGTATTTATATACAATTTTTAAAGTTCGTGTGCAAAATCAAAATATGTGCAAAGCTCGTGTGTACTTATATGCTAATAAACCTAAAAAATAGTATCTTCCTTTTAAATATAAAATATACTCTCTATGTCCTATTAAAATTGACTTATTTTTCTTTTTAAGTAATCATATTAAAAGTAATTCATTCTAAAAAATGGATCATTTTTCTATAAACAAAAATAATTCGAATTTCGTGAGCCACACGATTTTAATAGGGGTGAGTCAGTACGGTATACCGAAATTTTTTTCGCCGTGCCGTATATCGTATCGAAAATTACACTATGTAAAATTTCATACCAATACCATACCGAACCTTTCGGCATACCAAAAGTAGGTATACCGAATATTACAGTATGATAAAATTTTATACCGTTACTGTACCGACTTTTAAGGTATACCGTACCGAATTTTGGTATATCGAAATTACTGAAAGTTGCCGAAATTACCGAAAATTACCGAAATTATCGAAAATTACCGAAAAAATTACTTAATTATAATTATAGGTGTATAAATATGACTATGTGACTTGTACTTGTATATTTATATATACTTTATTATATAACTATATTGATATTCTAATTTAAAAAAAAATTAGTAAATCATGTAATTACTTCTCAAGTTTTATAATTAACTATAATGATATTATATTGTTATAATCTATAGTGTAATTAACTAACTATATCGATATTATAATATACATGAAAATATATATGAAGGTTTGATTAAAATATAAAATACATATATAGTTATTGAAAGTTTAAAGTGTATGTAGAAAATAAGTATTTTTCATTTCGTACTAATAATATGGACTATATAATGTATGAATTAAATATTATATTTAATAACATTTGTTTATATTTTTTTCCATTTATTTTCAAAGTCTACTTATGAATTATAATTATTCTTATCTCATTGTAAATTAGTTATATAAGTTAAACGTAACTTATTATCGATTATAATTATAGATATATAAATATAACTATATAACTCATACTTATATATTTAATTTTATAATTATGTATGTTGATATTATAGTTTCAAATAATAACTTAGTAGATCATGTAATTATTTTTGATTTTAACCAATCGATATCTCATTGTATTAATTCTTGTTTTTTATTTTACATCATAATATACATAAAAATATAT
Organism: Salvia rosmarinus; assembly: GCA_036937905.1. Taxonomy (NCBI): domain Eukaryota; kingdom Viridiplantae; phylum Streptophyta; class Magnoliopsida; order Lamiales; family Lamiaceae; genus Salvia; species Salvia rosmarinus. The sequence continues at coordinate 61,612,673 of CM072822.1, read as the reverse complement.
ATTAAGATTTGATTAAAATAAAAGAATCATATACCGTTATCAAAAGTTTAAAATGTATGTAAACATAAGTTATTTTCATTATGTAATAGTAATATAGACTATACTATAAATTGAATATACTATTTAACATAATCTATTATATAATTTATATTTACTCCATTTATTTACTTTTCAAAGTCTATTTAAAAGTTATAATTATTTTAAACTCATCTTAAATTAGTTATATAACAAAGATGTGACTTAGTTTATAATTATAATTTTATTAAGTATAAAAGTTCTTATTCATTTTTAATTATCAATAATAACATATTTTGTAATTTATCATTAATTATGAATAAATATATATTTTTAAAGGTAATACTAATTATTTATAATAAATAAGTATTATATTTCGATACGGTATATAGGTATACCGTACCGGAATTCATACCGGAAAATTCGGTATATCAATTTTTTCGGTATGTAATGCGGTACCGATATATATCGACATATCGGTACGTATCGATATACCGGTATATACCGAAATTTTCGATATATACCATGGTACGGTATATATTGGTATACCGCGGTATCCAAAAAATTGATACCGTTACCGTATAAAAAATTAACGGTACGATATCATAACCGAAAATTTGATATTTTCAGTATTTTTTCGGCACGGTAAGTCCGGTATATCGATTTTTTAGTATTTTGTTCCATCCCTATATTTTACGGACAAAAAAAATCTTTCTTAATCTACGTGTAGAAAAAAATACTCTTTTCGTTCCGATATTATTAGTTCCTTTCTTTTACACGTAGATTAAGAAAAATTATGTCTTATGTGTAAAGTAGTGTGTGACACGAAATTCGATGTATTTTTTAATATATATGTATATATATTTTATAATTGACCAATAATAATGTGATAGTTCAAAAAGAAAAATGAATCAATAATAATGAGACTGATTAAGTATTATGAACCTTTTAATAAGCCGGGGGAGTAGGTCATAGACGTCATTATCCACCAGAACTCTCAAATGGCTGAGTAAGCTCTCACGTGTCGGATAGAATTTATATATTAAATTTGCAAAAAATGTTAATATAAATACTCTATTATAATTATCCTTTTGTTAAGGTACCACATAGTTAAAATTGGTATATAATGTGATACAGAGTTGTATTTTATCCTTTAACTTCAAATAATCCATAATGCTAATGTATATCAAGATTAAAATTATAAAATAGATAATTTTAAAAATAAAAATAAAATAAAAGCTTCATGTTGTAATAATGTGAAATGGTGGAACCTTTCTGCCTCTGTAATTAGGGAAAAAATATATGATAATAACTACATTTTGATCATATTCTAATTTCTTTCTTCTTAATTAAAAATGCAGAAAAATATGATAATAAATAAAATTTGATCATGTTTTATTTTCTTTCTTCTTAAACTCTATATCCTCTTTTTTCTCTCTCAAACAACCTACCTTTTTGCAAACCCTAATCTTTAAGGGGTGTTGTGTTATTCCAGCTCGAAATTGACGATCGGTCTTCTCCAGATCGTATATCTCTACTTGTTTCCAATCAGGTATAATTGCTTTATGTCAATTATTATCTTTAATTCTTTTTGACGGGTTTAAAGAGTTATATTTTAATAATGTTCTGCAGAATATTGGATCAAATTGCGTTGGATGACGATTTTGTGCTTTATCTTGCTTATGTTTGTGTGAAAGATGATACGATTTTGAATATCGAACTCTCAAATTTGAGGTTTGATACATTATCAAAGGTATATTTCTTTTAGCCAAGTAGCTAACTGAATTGTGAAAAGTATGATCTTTCGTATCTTCAACGCTGGAATGTTTATAGATTTGATTTGTTAAGTTGATAATAATGGTGTGTAATTGTTGTTCAGCAGGTTAAGAATTGCTGGTTAAGGGTGAGATACTATGGGAGGGAAATCTATAACTTGAGCAGTCTCAATTTTTAAAATTTGTTCTTATTTTGTATTTCTAGTATCTTTTCATGGTTGATTGAATTGGTTCCTAGACTCCCTAAGTGCATAACAAATATCGCCGAGATAATATGTTGTTTTTTTAGTGTTGCATTTTTGCATGTTTTATGACTTTTTGATGAACTGAGCAGGAACTATGTCTTTTGTGCGGCCTCAGCAGCCACGGGGTGGCAAATTTCACAGAGATCATAGATCATCGTGTGTTAGAAATAGCAATATGGCCGTGAGGCCAACCTGTTCAGCTACTAATTATTATGGGACCTACGACAAGCATGACTACAACAACTACCATGACTTCGCTCAAGCTTTTAGGTTGGATGGACTCATATATGACCGTCATGGTCCTGATGTTGAACCGTCTTCCAAGAGGAGAAGGACATCAGCTTTCTCTAGTGAAAGCACTGGGATAGTTTATCAGCAGCAAGAGACATACCAAAATGGTCTTGTATATCGTGCTGACCCATGCAAACCTTCCAAGTACTATAATGCTTGCAGCGCTGCCCAATTAGTCTGCAAAAGCTCTGCTGCTGTTGCTGAAACCAGGTCTGGTGGTGCCAATGTGAATGCTTTGTCTACGTCAAAGCGTGACCGGGTAAAGTTTGAAGATGAGGAAGTGGGGTTCATGTCAAGGGATGACATAGAGAAGTGCTCTCCTTCGAGAAAAGATGGCATCAATCAGCTACATGAAACATATCTGCGATACTCATATTGTTCCTTCCTTCAAAATGTTGGGGCTAGGCTTCATCTGTTAGTATCTTACCTTGAAAAATACATTCTACATGATACAGATGAATTAGTTAAAATTCCGTCATCCTTTTATAACTATATTGAATTGAGTGTCCATTTGTTTTGCTATGTTTTATGTTAATTAGTCAAAGATTCTGATGCAATGTTTTTCATTTTCAGACCACAAACAACTATTGGGACTGCCATGGTGCTCTGCCATCGTTTCTTTGTTCGCCGCTCTCATGCCTCTCATGATAGATTTGTGAGTCTCTTTTCTATGATTGTGGTATTTTGTCCTTTGTAATTTAGTTGTTTATGCTTTCTAGTTTATCTGCTGGTTGCCTTCTGGCATAAACTGGTTTTTACTGCTTTTATTGAGATAATGTTACTGCATGGAAGAGCTAAATATCATACTTTTGTTATTGGCCTGCAGCTGATAGCTACTGCAATACTCTTCCTGGCCTCCAAGTCTGAGGAGACACCATGCGCTCTGAACGATGTACTAAAAGCGTCATGCGAAATTCTACACAAGCAGGATTTCACACTTCTCTCATATATGTTACCCATTGTTAGTATCCTCTTTACTTCTCCTTTTCTTCCTTGTCTGAGCTTAACTTACTTCCTTTTATGAGATCGTGTTAATTCATTATCCAAACAGTTAAAAGACTCAATTCTCAAATTTTATTTCAAGTGTATGGTTCTCAACTTGCAACATAAGTTGTGTTGTAATGAGTTGGAGGAATATATTAGTATTATTCCTTCTTGTGCAATCTTTCTTAAAATTTATTTAGCTCCTTTGTCTTTCTATTATATGTGATTTATATCTCCTTATGTATGCAATATGTTCTTTACCTGCATCTGTCATGTTCTTCTAATTTTATCTGTCACTATGTCTGTAGTAGACTGTCGAAAACATATAGAGGACACTGGAAGGTAATCAAAGCCAGTTTTCGAGCAATTTCAAGATATGACTGCTGGAGCAAAATGATGCTCATACTTCATTGTAGTGATTGCATATATTTTTAAGATTTAGTAAGACATAGGACATATAATCTGATTATGAGCAAAATAGATAATATAACATAACCAAGGAATAAAATTTCTCAAAGAATTCATGTTTAACGTATTGGGGTCTAGTTTGGCCTTTTGAAATGTAAGGAAAGTTCCCTTTGCAGATTTAACTTAGGTGAATTATTCTTTGTATTCAGTCTGTTGTTTCCATTAACTAAGCTTGTACTAATTTAGTTGTTTTGCTTTCTGAATCATTTCCTTGAACAGGATTGGTTTGAAAAATATCGTGAACGGATGATCGATGCTGAGCAATTGGTCTTAACGACTCTAAATTTCGAGCTAAATGTGCAGCATCCATATGAATCTCTGACATCTACGCTTCAGAAGTTAGGCTTTGCACAGTCTGTTATGGTGAATATGGCGCTGAACTTTGTCAGTGAAGGGTAAGTTCTACTATTTCAAGTATTATTCTTCCCAGTTAATGATTTGAAATCAAACCTGCTAGCACTTTGATATTGATACTGAATATAAATGGAGTAAAAAATTGACTAGTAGACTGTAATTGACACACTGATTGGTGGCTTTTCTATTATTCGGACAACCAATGAGGCGCCAATATCATCATTGGGAGGAGGATATATAAGATTTTACTTTTGCCTTCTGGTTCTCAAATTGTATCTTTCTTTTGTTAGTGGCAGTCATCTCCGTTTTACTTTGATTCATTCTAGCATTTGATATTGATATTTCTGGAATGCCATAAAATTGCAGGGTTTATAGAAGATTAGCATCCATTATGATATTAATAGCTGGAGGTTGATCTGATGATCTCGAATGTTTTTTTCATCTGAAGTTGAACTAGAGATATCTTGTGGATTCCTGTCCAATCCTGACATCTTAATAGCTTGCTCATTGGCTGTAGAAGATTGTTCATGAATTAATTATCTTACTTCTCCATTTGAACAATGTTGTTTGTTCATTGGAATATGACATGGAGGATATCGTTGTTGTTCTCCGTTTCCATATAAGTTGCTTATAACCAATCTGAAGAATACCTTCAGTGTTTTTTTTTTTTTTTTGCTTGGTGATGATAGAACTTGCTGCTCATCAGCCACTTGTGGTGACCATTTTTTTAACCCTTTGCTTCCTGAAACCATTTTGTCTCTGATGATTTAATCCTTTTAAATTTCACCCATCCATACATCTTCCACTAAACATACCTGCTATTTTTTCTAACCTCTCTTCTTTCACTTCCCATTCTTTTCCTGTTATTTTCTGGTGAGCACATCTTCCGACTCCAATTATTTTTGAATTTGTTCTGATATTTGAGTTCTGGAATGCTGCTAAATTTGTGCCGTTATAATTCTACGGTGGTCTTCTGAGCTTTGATGAGTGAGAATTTTTATGTCATGTACCGATTAACTTATACACAAGACCCAAACCTTGGTCCTTTGTCCAGCCAAATAGGAAAAGGGAAGGTAGGAATACTTACTGCAGTCACAGAAGAATGGGTCGAAGAGATGGGTAAGTCCCTACTTGATTTTCAAAGTGAAGTAGGCGCTTGCTTACATTCTTAAATCCTGATATGTTATCAACCTGTTTGGAGTATCCATCACAATGATCATCATTGTTCAAGTTCTATTTCTTTTCCTGTTCAAATACGGTTTGGGAGGTGTGGTGGGGTGTAACAATTGTGATGTGTTCTATAGAGTTGGAAAAAAGAGTTTGCCTAGGTGATTCTGTATTTTCATCTTACAGTATGGGGGTCTAATCTGGTAGGTGTCATGTCACCATACACCATACATGGTGCGTGCTAACTTCTTAGAGTCTAAGAGTTGTATAGTCTTCTGCACTCGGTTGAGAAATTAAAATATTAGTGCAGAGAGAATAGAAAACTGATAACCGAGTCAGAAGGAGAATATCTCTTCTTAACATGCATGGTGGGAGCATCACTTTAATTTTATACTTTTACTTATCATAGGGTTATATACTACTAGTTATTGTTCCATTTACTTTTCTAGGGAATTATCAGTCCATATTTTCATATATTATTTCAGCTCTAATGATACTTTTCTTTTGAACTTCTGTAAAGAGTGTACTTGAGTAAGTTATGCTGATATTATGTCAGCATTTGGAACTTAGCCCAGAATATAATTTCACATCCAGCACACCTATAGTCTGAATTTTCTGAGGATTCAAGAAAAGCAAAGTATACTCTAATTGGCCGTGGCCTCATGGAGTGATAGTCTACTGCTAAAACTAATTTATGAAGTCAACAATAAGTCTAAGGACATCACAGCATTAATGTTGCTAGCCTTATGTCTTCTAAGGCGACTCTGAGCTTGCTCTGGGAGATTTAGCTTGCTGGGAACATAGGTTCTTCTCTTTTATGTGCATCCAAATCTGCATTCTTGTTGGTAGACTGTGGCAGCAGAGATTGGACATGGAGTTAATTGTTCTATAGATGGTTTTGACATGTTTTATATTGGGATATCAATCAGCATTTCCCAGAAGAATCTTGGTTATATCCGTCTTGGTTGCTGCCTTATTAGTTGGTAAGGGATTTAAATATCGGCTTTTCATTGTTTGAAATGTCAATTTGATTAACTATTAACTGTTTCTGGTCGTGGCAACTACATCATCCAACATAAGCGTTTTTTACTGTGGCAAATATGTTCAAATGGTTTGCCAGTTGAATTGTTGGTGTTCCTTCTGCTTCAAATGGTTTCCTTTGTAAATATTAATCCCGAATCACATTTTCATTAAGGCTCTTCTTTGAAATGAAATTCCTTTGCAGACTTAGAAGCTCGCTATGGCTTCAGTTCAAACCTCACCAGATAGCTGCTGGTGCTGCATACCTTGCTGCCAAATTCCTAAATATGAATCTTGCTTCATGTGATAGCATCTGGAATGAGTTCCATACACCGCCATCTGTACTTAAAGGTACACAATTTTAGTTTTAAATCACCATATTTTTTCTTGATATTCTGTGCCCAATTTAACTTAAATAAAATAAAAAACTTACTCCAATGGAGTTAAACTGTTTGGAATGCCTAAATTTGTTCTTGTTGGGAGTTTGATTGAAATTACACCCTAGATGTTCAATGCCATGATTTGGCTGGGAGTCATTATCTGGTGATCTAATGACCATTTAAAGCGTATTGAGAATAATGTTGCGTTAAAAACATTGCTAGGATTTCTATCCAGTATCATGGCCATTACGTTTGAAATAATTTTTTGCTGGAATTTCTGCTGAGAATTTTATTAGATAATCTGTGGGAAATTTTTGCTGGAGTTCCTACTTGTCAACTTCCTATGCTGCTATGCATTATGATATCTTAGCTCGCTGCTTACAAGTTTTTGATGCAGATGTTGCCCACCAGCTGATGGAATTATTTTAGAAGATCCAAGCTGAACTGCAGATGTCAAACTGTCGATTTATCGTCACCCATAAATTCCCACTTATTACCCATAAATTCCCACTTTCCTCTAGTTCATAGTGATTTTATACAAGTACGCCTTTTTTTTGGAGAGTCAAAATGGAATGCTTCTATACAGAGCGTAGAGCAAGAACCACACCAAATTTGGGTATATTCCGCACAACTCCCCTTGTATCATTGAGATATTGAATCTTAATCACATTATGCTGAGTTTTTCTGCAGTAGAGATACCCTAATCTCGGTTCTTGAACATCAAGAGCCAATGCACCCAATGTAATTCTCATCTTCTATGCGCAGTAGTGTGTGTATTTTTATGTGTATAAATAGTGGATGTTATCTCTATATATTTCACTGATTGTAGTGTCTGGGGGGAGAGATTCTAACAAGATCAACGCAAGTTATGCTAATATAAACATTTTTGGAGACGCGTAAACATATGCAATTGTCAAATTTTTATTATTTCTTAGGAAGACTATTCTTTTTGCTTGTATTACTTACATATTAGTATAACTTAAAATTAGATCCTTCCATCCCGGCTTTATCAAATGGGTTTAATTAATAGAAAAGGAATTATTTAGGCTGGAAAGATATAAAATATAAATGCCTACTCTTTTGTCTTTCTTTTTATAAGTTAGGGGAGTGGAAATTAGGGATTAAATTCTGGCCTCATTGCATAACGATTTATTGTTATTGGCTAAATTTGCCTACCATGACCACTTGTTGTAAAATTAGGAATGTGATTGACTGAGCCTCACTATGTGACTGAGATTGGCTAAATTAGTTACTACGTACACTTGTTTCGAAGTTGATATGAAGTGTGAAAAATAGTATCTTTACGCTCAAGTTGAATTCATTTATTGTTAGGTAGAGTTCAATTCTAATTTACCATACATGTGAGGTTTAGGGGTGTCCATTCGGTAGGGGTATGATACCTTACCCGAAAAAATCGGGTACTTGACCTAGATTTCGTCCATTTTGTGATACTCGACAGTCGACAACAACTTGATTTTGTTAATCGGGTACCTACCTGAGTCAAAGCCTCTCCCCCTTGTTACAATTGCAGCAAATTATACTACTTCCATGAGCCATTTCGCGACTGTCGTCCTTGCCCCAAAAAATTAGTGGAAATTAAGATTCACAATCCAGGATCTAGATGTTTGGGATTTAGAGAAACAGAATTAAGAGGGACTGAGAGAGTGAAATATTGCCTGAAACAAAAATAATAAATTAGGATATGGATTCCCTTTTTCTTAAAGAAGGGAGTTACATCAATGGACGGATTTGTCGAAAATTCTTTCCCTTTATGTACAGAAACAAGCATTGCACTCGTGAAAACAATTACTGCTACAATAATCAAGGCCTTGCAGCATTCACCTCGTCTCTCTATCTCGCTGGTCTGGTACCATCCCTGGTTGCATCTCCGATCACACGCAAATACGGTAGCCACGGCCCACGACAACATCATCTGCGGCGGCATAAGTTTCATAATTGGAGCAAAATTCATAGATTTCTGTAGGGAGACAAAACGCCATTTGGAATGTCTCCCTACCAGATGATGTTTGGCAAGATGTGTCACCTGCCTGTCGAGCTGGAACACAAGGCATACTGGACAATCTGCAAGCTCAACTTTGACTGGGATAAGGCAGGAGAGAAGCACAAGCTTGACATAAAAGAGCTCGAGGAGATTCGCCTCGAAACTTATGACAATGCCGCTACATACAAGGATAGGCTCAAGAGAGCCCATGATCGTTTGATCAAGGAAAAGAAGTTTGAAAATAGGCAAGTGGTGCTACTCTATCAAAATTGGTTCCGCTATACCTCTGGCAAGCTGACCACCAAGTGGTGGAACCTTACATCGTGCACGCCCAACATCCGAATGGAGCTGTAGAGATAAGCGACATGGACGGCAAGAAAGTGTTCAAGGTGAACGGAAGCATGCTCAAGACCTACCATGAGCACGACCGAAGGCTCAGAGAATGGGACGCTGAGCAAGATGAGCTTCACGAGGTTTCTCAAGAAGATCCTCAAGACGCCTGAGCTTAAGGACGACGTCGAGCTAACGACGTTAAACAACAGCGCTTCCCGGGAGGCAACCCGGTGTGGTATGGTTTTAATCGCTTATCTTCTATTCCATTTTTTGTCAAGAGGGTGGTCTTGACCACTTTTAACACTTTGCCTCAAGCAAAGTGTGTGAGTGGGGAAACCCACCCTCGTTATTTTGACCTGCTCCTTGAGAGGACTGTTTCTTCCTCCAGGAGCGTATTTTCTTAACTGCAGGTCTGGGAGGAACTCAAGGCGAGGCGAAATGGAGGCGCTGCAGCTGACAAGGCGACAACCTTGGCCAAGACACGGGGAACGAGGTGGCAACTGAATCTCTACAGGCTGACGCAGGAGATGTCCCATCAGTCAGCCCACTACCCTATAACTGCCCCAACCCACATTCTAACTACCCCCTCATTTCGCCTACCCACCTTCCCACATTCACACCTCACCCCAAAAACTTCCCCAAACCAAAGCACAAAAACCCTAACCTTCCATCCATGGTTCATACACGTCCAAAGAAAAAACTCCCGGAAACAACCTCAAAGAAGACCGTCGCTCGCCGCATCAAGATGGAGAAAGCACCAGCCGAGCTTGCCGCCGAAGGGAGCCTGTCGTCCGGCGACGGAGCCCTCCTCACTGACTTCACCGCGGGAGCAGAAGAAGCGCCCACCGTCCACGACATCCACATGGAGGGTGGACATTGACGAAGAGGAGCAGCCCACGCCCGAGAAGACGCCAGAGAAAATGCCGGAGAAGAAGAAAGAAGGGCCTCTCCACCGGAAAGAAAAAGACAAAGGAGACTTCTACCATCTCTTCCTCGAAGAAGACGCCGATGACCTCCTCTCACACTGAGTCCACTGGCACGGGAACCAAGGCAGCGAAGGAGAAAGAGGTCTCCGAGGAAGGAAGCTCCGACGACATGCTCGGAGAAGACAAAGACAAATGGAACGACCAAGTGGCAGAGATCGAATTTTCCTCTCCTTCACACTACATAATACAATTTTCGGTCACTATGTAGTAATAATGCTACATATTTTATTTTCTTCCAATTAATGGTAATGTGACATAATATAAGTTTTAGATGATAAATTAAATCATAGGAAAAATAATTAAAATAATTCTATGTCACAATTTAGAATTTTCGAACCCTAATTCGAAAATATACACAAATTATCCAACATTTATTCCTTAATTTTCTAGCATTATTTTAATAAAGGATTATACTAAAATAATGCTCTAATTACATAAAAATAATCATAGGACTTAAATATTGTAATTCTCTAATCGTTGTACTAAGTTTTCGAATCGTTTCAAAACGTCGACGTTCGAATCGTCTCACCATGTTGATAATCGAATTATCTCTAAAACGTTCATAACAAAATTCTAATCACTTTATTCATTCATTTGATAACAAAGAATTAAATTCTAAGCTTGTCGCTTAGAAAATAACGTAGGACTAACTATCAAAATTTAATCGACGTTAGAATGATACTTTCGAAAGAATAATATAAAATATATTCCTTAATTCACTAATCATTAGTGAATATGATATAACAATCCTCGTAATTTTGCATAGTCGAAATCGAGCTTCGATAAATTAATATTTCAATTATCGAAATTAAACCCTAATTCACGACTTATCTTATCGTAATTTAGTTTTAAAACTTCGGGATATTACAAATACCATTTACAATATTAACATTTATAATTTTCTTATTATTTTAAATTTTATATAAAACATAATGAAAAAGAAATTAAGTATAAACAATTACCTCTATTGAAATAAAAGTACACTATTATTTAAATTATAATTATTTTTTATTTTAATTTTAAAATTATAATTAATTGGATCCCAAAAAAAAGTTTCTAACTCCATCACTGATGCTACAACCCCAAAGTCTGGGTTCATCTTTAATTTTAAGGTGCACTAATTCTTCAGGCTAACTTTGCTTTGTTAACCCAATTAACTTAGGGAATCAAGTCAGAGACACAATATTTACACTTCAAGCTAACTATGGAATCTTAAGTTGAACTAATTTATTCTTGCATGATTAGATTATATTAATAAAATTAATCCAACTTAATCAAATGTTTAAATTAGATTAATAAAATTAATCCAACCCAATCAAATGTTTATTTTTAAAGATTAATATTTGAGAATATCCCAAAGATCAAAATTATTTTAATCGTTTGAATTGTTCTTTATTAATTTTAATCCAACCAATATAGATAGGATTGAAATAATCATCCAAATAAAGAGAAAATTATTTATACCAGTTTTTATCCTTCACTCATCATTTATAGTAAACAAAATATTTATAGATAAAAATTATCTTATCACACATTTAATCCATCAAATAGTCAATGCTTCAATATTATAATTATGAAAAATAAACACTCCCTATAAGCTCTTTAACCACTTCTATACTAAAATCATGGTTCACCATCAATCAGAATTTTGAGATTCAATAACACTTAAGACCTAATTATAACTCTGATTCCACCATTTTTAATCCTTCTTATGCTTTTTTCTCATAATTCTAGCCAGACCTCTCATTATTCCAAATTTGTCTTTTTAGCACCTAATTTACCTCCTTGATCAGGAGTTTCATCCTACCTAGTTTTTTATTCCAAAGGCTGAATTTAAGGCCATCATCACTGAACAACAACACTTTTGGAGAATATTTGGTTGAGATCACAAGCTCTTCAAAAATTTTGAAAAAAATTAAATTCCTCAATCCTATAATATTTTGTTATGACATCTTTTCTTATAATCTTATCATCAATAATCAATTTATAAAATTATAACATGGTTTATTGGTCCCAGTATACCTTTCTAAGTCTAATCAATCTCTATATTATAATCAACTATCAATTTATAAAATTCTAAATCTCTACCATTTATTTAAAAAAAAAACAAATAACTCATATTTTTACTGCTACTAACTATTAATTCATTCATTTATTATCTACTCAATTTTTTACATTCATTACGCTTTATTAAATATCATGCTACCAAAAAACAAGAAAGTAATAATTTAAAATTATAAAACCAATATGACAAGTCTTAAAAAACACTATTTTGTAATAAATAGTTTTATAGTCGGAAAATAAATTATAGGTTTGAAACTGAACATAGTTTAACAAAGTAAAAAAATTCTTGGAAAATGGTAAAGAGAAGCAATAATCGATTCAGATATATCAGAAAGATGACTAGCTAACTGCATTTAAATCAAAAAAGAAAACAGAATAGAAAACATAATTAAATAACTTCGGTTTTGTGATGGCATCAGTTCTCCAAGGTGAATTTAGCATCACAACAAAGTCAGTCGCAAATTACCCATTTCACAATAGATTCATCCTCTGCCCCACAAAGATCAGGCAAAATTGCAAAATTACAAAATTTCCAACAACATTAGAAAGAAAGAATTTTGAAATCTAGTACATATTAAGAAGCGATCAGAACCTGTCGGGATTCACTTTTAACATCACACAAAATCAGTGGATTGACAGACATGAATTTCATCGTCACCTCGCCAAAATAGATTGGAAATTTGAGAGAAAGATTTCTAACACTAAAAAGAAAAAACATATAGCAATGAAAAAGATAGGATGAGAGCTCAGAACTTCTTAGAGGGTTGTGCACCGTCACTGACGGCAAGCGTCTCCGGTCACAAATTGAATATTCATCAACGCTGCTTAAATCAAGTAGATGAATTTCAAAAGCACAAAACAAAACGAGTATATAAGAGAAACTGAAAACACAAGCCGATATCTGCTGAGGAGAAGATGAGGTGCAGCAGAGATGAGGGAAGATGGAATTTATAGAGTGTTGGTGGTGTCGAGCAGAAAACCCTAATTGAGATGAAAAGCGGCTGCGACATTGTAATACTAATAACGCCGCCTTTAAACCTAATAACAACACTGCGGTATTATAAAATAAATAAATAAAAAATACACGTGTTTTATCAATGTGCTGCTTATAAAATATTCCATCCATCCCGTTTTAAACGTCATCTTTCTTTTGGACACGATTCTTAGAATAAAAGTATAAAGTAGTTAAAATATTAAAAAGTGAATAGGATCACAATTTTTGAAGGAATAATTACTTCCTAAAATAAAATGAGACATTTGTAATGGGACAACCAAAAAAAAAATGGAATATTTTAAATGGAAAAAATGGAGTATGACATAAAAAATAGCATTAGTTCTGAAGTCCAACCAATAGAGAAAATCAATTTGGAGAACAAATAGAGATTTTTATTTGTTGCTTGCCTCTTTTATTCTTTTGAAAAAAAAATAGAAATTATAATGGATAATGTATATAGCTATTTGCTTAAAAATTATTCAAAAATAATCCCCGAAAATTCTTCGGAGCAATAGTTTTAATTGTTTAGATTTCTTTGTTACGAGGATTTCAAATTATCAGTTATTACTGAAATATTAAGTTGGAGATTGCAAGCAAGCTATGAGTCGCTAGGTACAAAATTCATGAAATAGAGGACAACAAAATGCTACTCGCGAATGTTAAGCAAACTAGTGTTTGTATACTTTTTAACATTTATTTTAAGCGAAAATAGACAACAAAATGCTAATCGCGGATATTTTATATAATAATATTTAAAATTTTATAAGAAATTCCAATACATTCCATTACCCATTCAATAGAGGATAAATCATATAAATAAACAATTAAGATAGAAGAATAATTGTGAACTAAGAACATTATATACTAATACAAGTACTCTCATAGTATATAGAATATCAATATAAATCATTGATATTCGTATAATCTACAACTATCATAAAATATAAATTATTATAATATAAATGTATTATCAAAAGATTAGTTTTATATATATAAACTCTATATATATATATATGATTGGGTTCAAATAAAACACATTCAAAAATAAGAAATGAGAACAAATTTTCACCATTGATTTTTAAAGATGTTTGTTTGTGATTAAATCAAATTAGGGTATAATGGTAATTATAAAATATTATGAAAATAATCGTCCCTTAATTATAGGGATTGTGATAATTTAATCTTGAACCATTGATTAATGGCAAATGGATGATCAAGATGAATTCTTATTTCTTATTTTAAAGGGGTTGTATTATACACACACACACACACACACACACACACACATATATATATATATATATATATATATATATATATATATATATATAAATTAGTAGTGGAGTGGAGTGTCCCACTTTGTAAAATTAGTCTTTGTGTCTCCACTTCGAAGATGTTTGTGTAACGTGTGTTTATTTTCCTACATAAATAGGTTTGTGTAGAGGATGGAAGAAAGACGCTTGAGTTTGCTCGCCTTCTTCTCTCTCTCTCTCTCTAAATCTTTGTATTCAAGCTTTTGTGTTGAAGTTGTTCAAGAAATATTATGTAAGTTTTAAATTTTATGAATATCTCTTGTAATCCTTTGCAGTTGGTAATATCTTTTATGCTCAATATGATTATGTAATTGTTAAACAACAATGTTATTTTAAAAGCTTACGTTATAAAATAACAAGAACAAAGGTTCTTATGAATTATATTGAAGAACAATTAAATAATTCAAATATTGATGAAACATCAAAAAATTATATTTATATTCCGCAATTAAGAAGAGCCAAACAAAGTCTAAAAGCCTTTGAAAATCAAGGTTCTTATTACAACGCTGCATAAAAAGGCTGCACCAAATGGTATCGAGCCAGTTATATGTGCTAATTTATCTTTAAAATTAAAATCGAAGAAGTTATACACGGCGATCGCTTTAAGTCGTATCTGTAGAAACTGTAAAGCACAAGGGTCTTCAAGATTGAAATTACAGATGTATCTAAATCAAAATTTATAAACATGGAAGCTTTGATTTTAAAAGCGACTATGTTATAAAAACAATTGAACAATCAATTCCTCTAAAAGGAGGATATGATTCTTTCAATCTTTTATCAAAAAGTCTAATAGAAATTCATAAACAGAAATATAAATTTTTACATCTCGGGATGGTCCAAATTGGATTAAAACCATTAACGAGAAGGATTAAATATCGATTGTTTTAATTATGGTCAGAGACCAAAGGCATTTAAGGCTAGAAGATTCCCTAATAGGGATAATTGAGTCTTCACTTTGTGAAGGACCAATTTACTTCAGCTGTTTTCCCAATTTTCCATTATCATTAAATGATCCAAATATTTTGGATGCCCTTACATTAAAAATAAAAATGTAAGGGTTTAATATGAAAGAAGGAGCAGAAAATCTTGTTCTAATTTATAGAATTTTTATAAAGTTATGAATACTACAATTTCTAGATTTAATTTTAGATCTAAAGAGATTTGTACAAATAGAGGAGAAACTACCCTCTTTCTAATGAGATATTACTAAAAGTAATATTGCAATTCCTAAAACAATAAAATGGAATCAAGTTACACTTCGAAACACGGAAATTAGAAAGTGTAGCTCCACTAATAAAAGAAGAGAATAGACAACTCGAAAGTATAATACAATATGTTGATGGAATCTTTGAGATAAAATTCTCATCACAAAGGAAAATTTGTTTTAAAATAGACGAAGAGGCAAGAAGTTCAACTTCTTCTATTCCTTTGATGATTATGAAAAATCGGTATTTCAAATTTTTAAAACTCCGAACAAGTATCTCAACCGTAATATAAAGTAGAAATTCTCGAAGTAGAAGTTCTAAAAGAAACCGTGATCACCCACATTTTCGGATATGGGTTATTAGGACATAATGTTTTCGTTATTAGTAATAACTCTTTCCCGAAAAAATTCAAAAAGTCTTAATAAAACAAAAATTATGAGAAACGAAAATGGTTTCTTTATTCCTTTCTTCTAAATAAAATCTTTATATTCTAAAAGATACGAAGAGTGGAGTCTAAAAATAATTCTAAACTTGATTTTTCATCAGTTACAAAACACATATTTCCTTCAAGAAATAAAGAATTTCAGATTTCTCGGATGAAAACTTTTAAATGTTATAGAAAATAAATATAAAATATTAATACATGAAACAGGAAAAGAATCTGAGATTCATCCCATTTTTCTACTATACAAATACAAAAGGAGAAAAGAAATTTTGCAACTCCTATAAAATCGAAGCTGAAAAGAAGATTTTGATCATATTATACAACAAAATAATTTTACAAATCTACGCTCTTCATACTATTGGAAATCAAACCAATGTAATTGAAGAAATTCTTTCTCCAAAAATTTCTAAATCAAGAAAAGTGTTCCAATACTATTATGATTAAACCACCTCCTAATCTTAAAAGGAAATTTTTTATTAAACTCAAAAAAGATAATGAGTTCTTAGAAGGTCTAATAAGCAGTTACAAAAATTAATATTAAAGGAAAAGAAAAGGAAGAAGAATGTTCCTATAAAAATGTTTCATTATAAAAGAAAGCGAAGAAACTTCTTGAGATGACGATTTACAAGTTAATAAACTTGTCGATGTCTCTATAGTAAAACCTTATTACAAAAAATCCACTCCTATAGATCTTCAAATTGAAGAAAAAGGCTCGAAAAGTTAAAGATATATGGATAAAATTTCATAAGGTTAATAACCATCTTGAAAGTCTTCCTGCAGTTCTACAATTTGCTAATCATTATACAATTCCATGGATTCTTCGATGGGATTATAGCCTGCAAGAACAAGCACGTTCAAAAAATGAGATAAAATTCACTCCTACAATTCTTGTTAGGAGAATTCTCCTAAAATGGTGGCCTAAAGAGAATTTCTTTGACGAAGGTAAAACCTTTGATAGAAGAGGAATTTTGGCAGTAAAATCTGCTAGTCCAGAGATTATAAAAAATCTTAATGCACAAACACCATCGCATGAGTCTTTACTAAAAGATCTATTACATAGAATGGATAAAGACTCTGTCAATCTTTTACTTAAAGAAGTTTTTGGATCTGAGAATTCTCAAGCAAAATGCTCAAGTTCAACAGAACCATCTTCATCAGAGACCAAAATTATTGAAGATACTTTGATGGAAAATAATGATAATTTCCAAGAAGCTCAATATCCATTTGATGCATTCGTACTGGCTCTACAAGGAGAATCATCCCCAAAGTAATTACTATGACGAATGCATTGACGCAAGAAGAAAGTGACGAATGTCATGACGTCTTCATCCATTATTGATTAGTGAACTTGTATAAATAAGAGTATTAACCGCATCAGACTCTTCTCTTTGAGTGATAGGGTCAAATACACTTGAATTTAAAATTTTGCTTTTAGCTTCTTTTGAAATATAAAAATCCCACCATCCTTGTAGTTGGCCGGTAAACCCAGTAATAATAGCTTGAGCAATTTGTCTATCATTATTACCTTTTAATTTTTTCCGAAGCATATATAAGCATTTGTTTTACAATAGTTTTTATCTGATATTCAGATTTTCCGTCTATGTTCCATTATGTGATAGATTCACCATTGAATTGAGCATAGTCTCATTTTTCTTCAATTTGAAGATCTATAGGAGTGGATTTTTTGTAATAAGGTTTTACTATAGAGACATCAGCAAGTTTATTAACTTGTAAATCGTCATCTGAAGAAGTTTCTTCAATTTCTTTTATATATGTAAACATTTTTATAGGAACATTCTTCTTCCTTTTCTTTTCCTTTAATATTAATTTTTGTAATCTGCTTATTAGACCTTCTAAGAACTCATTATCTTTTTGAGTTTAATAAAAAATTTCCTTTTAAGATTAGGAGGTGGTTTAATCATAATAGTATTGGAACACTTTTCTTCGATTTAGAAATTTTGGAGAAAGAATTTCTTCAATTCTGTTGGTTTGATTCCAATAGTATGAAGAGCGAGATTTGTAAAATTATTTTGTTGTATAATATGATCAAAATCTCTTTCCAGGTTCGATTTTATAGGAGTTGCAAAATTTCTTTTCTCCTTTTGTATTTGTATAGTAGAAAATGGGATGAATCTGTAGATTCTTTTCTGTTTCATGTATTAATATTTTATATTTATTTTTATAACATTTCAAAAGTTTTCATCCGAGAAATCTGAAATTCTTTATTTCTTGAAGAAATCTGTGTTTTGTAACCAGATGAAAAATCAAGTTTAGAATTATTTTTAGACTCCACTCATTTTGAATGGAATGTTATGCCATTTGGTTTAAAAAATGCTCCAATGGAATTTCAAAATATTATGAATGAAATTTATAATCCTCATATGGATTTTATTATTGTATATATTGATGATGTTTTAATATTTTCTAAAACCATCGAAGAACATTTTAAACATCTTAATATTTTATACAAACTACAAAAGAGCTGGTTTAGCTATAAATCCTAAAAGGTAAAAATATTTCAAACAAAAATAAAATTCTTAGGACATTATATTGAAAATAAAATTATTATTCCTATTGAAAGAGTACTTTTATTTTGCGGACAAATTCCCGGATAAAAGTACTGATTTAAATCAATTACAAAGATTTCTTGGAAGTCTTAATTATATTGGAGATTTCTACCAAGATTTAGCAAAAGGCGTAAATTATTATTTCAAAGGTTAAAAGAATCCTTTACCTTGGACTAATGATCATACGAAGCTATAAAAGAATAAAACAAAGAGTTAAAGAACTTCCTTGTTTATCAATAGCTAATCTCAAGCATTCAAAATAGTTGAAAGCAGATCCATCCGAAATCGGATATGGAGGAATTCTTAAACAAAAGAATTCGGAAAATTCTAAAGAAGAACTTGTTAGATATACTTACGGTATTTGGAATAATGCTCAAATGAATTATTCTACAATAAAAAAGAATTACTTTCAATAGTAAAATGTGTTACTAAATTTGAAAGTGATATTTTAAATAAAAATTCTTAATAAGAGTTGATTGTAAATCAAAAGATATATTAACAAAAGATGTTAAAAATATTGCTTGAAACAAATTTTTGCTAGATGGCAAGCTATATTAGTATGTTTTGATTTTGATATTGAACATATTTCTGGAAAAAATAATTGTTTACCAGATTTTCTAACACGAGAATTCTTGCAGGGACAAATCTTGGAATCAAATCGTGAGAAAACAAGCATTGGGTAAAAAAACCCATGACTAATTCAGTCACCATCGCATGAGTCTTTACTAAAAGATCTATTACATAGAATGGATAAAGACTCATCAATCTTTACTTAAAGAAGTTTTGGATCCGAGAATTCTCAAGCAAAATGCTCAAGTTCAACGTAACCATCTTCATCGAGACCAAAATTATTGAAGATACTTTGATGGAAGATAATGATAATTTCAAGAAGCTCAAGATCCATTTGATGCATTCGATCGGCTCTACAAGGAGAATCATCCCAAAGTAATTACTATGACCAATGCATTGACGAAGAAGAAAGTGGATTAAGCATGGCGTCTTCATCCATTATTGATTAGTGAACTAACACTATTCAATTTTGACCTTTGGGAAATATTCTCATTTTGTTATTTTGTGTGCCGTGTGCTTCAATTTGTGGAGTGTCCACTTTGTAAAATAGTGTGCTGAAAATAAGTGGAGTGGAGTGTCCCACTTTGTAAAATTAGTAGTGGAGTGGAGTGTCCCACTTTGTAAAATGAGTGTTGTGTGTCTCCACTTCCTGAAGATGTTTGTGTAGCGTGTGTTTATTTTCCTCTATAAATAGGTTTGTGTAGAGGATGAAAGAGCACGCTTGAGTTTGTTCGCCCCCTTCTTCTCTCATCTCTCTCTCTAAATCTTTGTATTCAAGCTGCTTTTGTGTTGAAGTTGTTCTGAAGAAATATTATGTAAGTTTTAAATTTTATGAATATCTCTTGTAATCCTTTTGCAGTTGGTAATATCTTTGGGCTTTTGATTCGCTGGATCAATGGTTGAGATTTAATTTCAATTGTTCTACAGTTTTGTGTGCTACGCAGATTACTGTGCAGCATTAGAACCCTTTTTGTGCTACGCTGCAATGAAAGATATGTTAAAACTAATATATTTAGCATATGTACTACAAAGAGATGAAATATGTGCTAAACTAACCTGTGCAACATTAATTCTGATTGTGCTACACAAATATGAAAGATATGCTAGACTTACATATCTATTCCTATTTCCAACACTTACTTCCATTCTCACAGGAACCATCCCCTATATATATAGATCTATTGTACTACATGAGGAATGATTTTTACTTATATAAGATGTGTTTATTATATAAATCATTCTTAATCTTTAACCATGATAAATTTAAAAATTGAAATTTTTAACCCACATGAATGTCATATCTTTACGATTTAATGATTGAAAATAATTATTTTATTTTTTTATTTTATGCAATCCCTATATATATAATACAAGGTGGAAAGCGCCACATTAAGTACAGGGCTTCGATATTCAAGGACTAAAAAGATGTATGGGGACGGAACGACACCACTCTTGCATAGAGGTCTGCGGTAGGGGTGGGCGGTTGAGAGTGAGAGAAAGAGACTAAGAGAGTGATAGTCCCTAGGGCTACGTATTAGTATATGGGGGGTGATGGAGGAGGGAATACACCAATTAGTAAATTTAAAACCTTTTGTTTTACAAGACTGACAAACTACCGTGGTAGTAGTCGGTCGTAATGGCAGCAGTTCGATCTTGGTGTCGATCTTACGGTCGATTAAGATATAAAGAGTCTTGTTTAGAGTGATATCAGTTAGCAAACATACTGACTATTGAAACAATTGATCAATTGGACTGATAATTGATGTGATTGCAGAATGTGGTGATTATTGATTTGTCTTACTGAAAACTGGCTTGAAACACTTAGTTGAATATGACTTAGTCAGTTTTCAGTTTTATCTCACCAGTATTAACATGATACTGATAGAGAGTTTCAAAATGATGTGACCACTAACCTAAATCTATAAATAGGGGGTGAAGGCTCTCATAAGAGGAGAATTGAAGTGAAGAAGATGAAGATTTGAAGAGCTCAAGATACTCGAAGAATCCTCGAAGAAGTCAACAAGAAGCTTCGATGCTGGTGATGACAGTTCAATAATATGCAATGAAAATACGATACTGAATGTAAAGAACTGAAAATAAATAATACTTGATTTTTACGTGGTTCAGAGAGATCAGTTCCTACATCCACTGACTGATTGCTCAGTCAATCCACTAATTTCGTCTTGTTTACGAGTACAAGATATAAACTTAGATACAGAGTTAACCTTACTGTATCCCTCGAACTTGACATTCTTCCTACGCTTGCGGGTGCTAGGAGACATCTGACTGCTTTCGGGTGCAGTCGAGCTAAACCTCTTGCTTACAGGTGTAAGATAACCAAGCTTTCATCAGCTAACATTTCATTGCCTACTTGTTCAAACTTCTACTTAAATTGGGATGGGGGTGTTGTAGAGGAGTTTTCCAGCTAAAAGCTGAGTTGTGACAGACGACAAACTAAGAAATTCTAGGCTTGAGATATATAAATTAGTATCCCAGACTTAAGGAAGTGTATGCTAAAACCTTAAGCTGATAAATATATTTAAGCTTTTAAGGTTTGCTGATAACAATGTAGACTTCATTCTTCGAAATCACTGTGTGTAGTTCTTGAGCTTTGAGTTTTGAGTGCTTTAGAATACTCGAATGCGCATCGTTTCGATAACCTTCAAAGATTGGATTCTGAACATATTTATAGAGGGGATGATGAATAGTATCATTGGATGGAGCACCAATCACATCCTTCTATTTGTTGTTTGAACTCTTCCCTTTTAAATCCTCGTACATTGCTGTAAGGGTCTGCATCATCGTACACTGTTGATGGGATATGGCCTAACCGCTCAAGCCCAATAGCAGGCCCACGTGAACTGGGCCTGACCTAGCTACTTCGGCCTACACGGTTTAGCCCAAAGCCCATTACCCAAACCCTATTCAAGATCAACCATAACCTATCAGATATGGAAGGAGATATTGGAGGAGATATTCAAGGATCAAGTCTATCTACAGAGATCGGATCACACAGGGCAGAGGATCCATAATAATCTATAGTGATCCACAACATGTATAAATAGAGGTTAGATTGAAGGTAGAAGGGGGAGCTACAATTGAATACTCGAGCTTTTAGATACATTCATTGTAATCGCATATAGTGAAAGTATTGAGGAATCATACCTCCGTGGACGTAGATCTTTTCCTTGATCGAACCACGTAAAAGCCTCTTGTGTTCTTTATCGTTTTCACAAACTCACACCACAAGATTTATCATTGGCGTCGGCTGTGGGAAATCCTACAAAAAGCTTCGTTTTTCTACACAAAATCAATGGCAAGGACTCGTGCAAATGTTAGCGCTTGGCGGTGGTGCGGCAACAGACGATCGAAGACCCGAACAAGTCATTACGGTGGCGAGAAAAGAGATCGCGGTGCCGATAGCAACAACACGCCCGAGGGTTACATAGAGGAACAACCTATACACCCTCAGGACCGCCGCCCTACCGAAGAGGAAGATACCGATCTCAATACCGGTGAACAAGCAATTCACCAATCTCACGAGGTCCTAGGCAGAGTCGTATCTGAATTTCTCAACGCCAACATCGGCCAGTTTCAAAACTTTCTGAGTCAGAGGACGAACGGAGTGGGAACCTCAAGAACGCCCGGACTGGCAGTCACGGGCGCCCGAGGTCGCTCACCTCTCCGAAATAACCAAGGACGCTCACCTCGGCGAGATAGCCGAGAATGATCACCTCGGCACGTTATCCGAAGTCGATCACCTCGACGGGTCGCCCATAATCATTCACCCTGGCGTCACCCACGGAGTCGATCACCTCAGTACAACTGCCGAAGTCGCTCACCTCGGCAAAACATCCACGTGGCTGAACGGGACCGAATAGAGTAAAGACGGAGTCGATCTCCTCATCGAAGAGACGATAGACGTCGCTATCGGTCTCCCACCCCTCATGAGAGAGATGGCAACGAGCTACCGGGATTTAACCGACATGGATGAATCATCTCTCATTTCTCCAGGGAAATCCTGGATACACCCCTGCTGCAGTGATATCGGGCACCCAACATCGCCGCCTATGACGGTCTCGGAGATCCCTCAGATTTCCTTTTTGCCTATACTACTAACATGGAAAATCAAGGAATGGAAGATTTTCACATGTGCAAGATCTTCCCCGAGGTGCTGGTCTCCAACGCCCGTCGTTGGTTCACCTCACTCGCCGAATAGCATACATAGCTTTAAAGATCTCATGGATCAATTCAGTGGCGTTTCTATCAAAAGATGCCACCAAGAACCTTCATCCGACCGCTCACCATCCGCTAAGGGCGAGGCGAGGCGATGTCCAACTTCATCTCAAGGTTCATCAAGGAATCCCTCAAAATTGATGAGAGCAACGACCTCTACATCATTAACGCATTCAAGAATGGGATCCGACCTGGAGCACTAAACAAAGAAATCACCGGAAAAAAAGCGAAGGCGGAGTAGCCTCGGACTGGTGGATAACTACGTCAAAGAGGACGAGTCGGATCATAAAAAGAGAGAGACATGGGACGAGCAGAAAGCCGAGAAGAAAGGCCGGATGATCGAGGAAGGGGCACCGATCGCCGAAGTGCCTTCGATAGAATCAAAAAAGGACCAATGGAGTCCAGATTGGGACCTCGGCCAAATCTTGGCAATAATCTGCTCAAGTCAAGGGCGGAGATATTCGAGCTCCACACTGAGCTCTTCCCAAAACCACCTCCTATGAAAGGAGGATCCAAGAAAAAGTCGAAGGACATGTATTGCGACTACCACCAGGGGTATAGTCACAATACCGACGACTACAGAAGTCTGGGCTCGGAAATAGACGAGCTCGTTAAAAAAGGGGCGCTTAAGAAGTACCTCGACCGCACTACCGAGCGAGGTGGGAAATAAGAAGCGCAGAGGAAAGAAGCAGGTGGCAACAATTGTGGGCCGACCTCGAAGGACGCACCCGGCGATGATGAGGACGACGGTCCCAGCGTAATGGAGCAAGTCTACACCATCACGGACTCCCTATAGGTGCAGCGAGGTCATCATTGGCGAAGCTCGGAGACCGATCCCGAGGAGCCAAAAACAAGCGACTTCGGGACGATGAGGCATCGTGTTTTCCAACGACGACCCAAGTACCCAAGATCATGCCCCATCAAGATGCTATTACCATACTGGCGGTGGTGGGCAATAAGAACGTCCATAGGGTCTTCATCGACATCGGTGCCTCTCGGCATCATCATTTTCAAAGCCGCTAGACAAACTCGGCCTGGAGGATTCAAATTCATCCAAAGACCGTCTAAACTACGGAGCTTCACTCAGAGGCGATACAATCGAAGGCATCATCACCCTTCCGGTCACCGTGGGACGTGCTCACAGTCGGTTACCAAATCCATACAATTCTTCCGGTCATGCCCCTCCGTATAACATCATCCTCGGAAGAGATTGGCTCTATGCCACCAAGGCCATCTGCTCGGTCTACCACCTCACCATCAAGATACCCACCCCGGTTGGAGTATTGAGTATCCAAGGTGATCAAGCAGCGGCGAAAGAATGCCTGAGGATCTCAGCCCAAGATGAGGCCTTACCTCAGGCCTAGCAATTACAGAACCCTCCTCAGAAGTTGTCACCCCGGGATGATCTGACTGACGACCTCCAATTATATGACGACGATTCCTCCAAGGTCGTCAAGGTCGGCACCCAGGGTCCCACTGACATTCGACAACATGTTATGCAACTTCTGAGGGAATACAGGGACGTGTTCACGTGGTCACCACTCGACATGACAGGAGTGTCACCCGAGCTCATCACTCATCGACTCAACATCGATCCGGCTACCAAACCAGTTCGACAAAAGAAAAGGGCATTTGCGGCAGAGCGCAGCAAGGTGATAAGGGACAAGTGACCCAACTCGGAAGCCAAGATCTCATTCGAGGTCAAGTACCCAACTGGATGGATAATCTGTCATAGTTCGAAAGCCGGGAGGGTGGTGCATGTGTGTCGACTATACCGACCTGAATAAACACTGCCCAAAAGACTGTTACCCCCTCCCCGATATTGATAAAAAGTGGAGGCATTGGTGGGCCATGAGATCTTCAGTTTCCTGGATCTATATAAGGGATACCACCAAGTCTTGATGAGCAAGGAAGATGCTCCAAAAACGGCATTTATCACTGACTTCGGTGTCTTCGCATACCGAAAAATGCCTTTTGGATTGAAAAACGTCGGAGCTACCTATCAACGAATGGTGGACGCAATATTCAAAGACCATATAGGAAAGATCGTCGAGGTCTACGTGGACGACATCGTGGTCAAAAGCAAAAAGATGGAAAGTTGTGCCGAGGATCTCAGAACTATCCTCCAACTCCTCAGGTCGGTCAACCTCAAGCTTAATCCTCAAAAGTGCACATTCATGGTAAAAACGGGGAAATTCTTGGGATGTTGGGTTTCTCAAGAAGGGTTGAAGGCTAACCCCACCAAGGTGAAGACGATACTTGACATGCAAGTACCAAAAACAGTTCGTGAAATCCACAAACTCACCTATTGCTTAGCCGCTCTCGATGAGGTTCCTATCACAGTCGCGGAGAAACAACTCCCTTCTTCAAAATCTTGAGGAAAGCCCGGACTCGACCGGGAGGAAGAACACCATACCACCTTCACACAACTAAAGGAGTACCTGCCGACACCTTGTTTGTCGCCCCAAAAGAGAGCGAACTCTTTTCCTTATATCTAGCCTTACCGCCTTCGGATGAGGCCATCATTGTGATGCTTGTGCGAGTTGAGCTCGGACGACAACTTCCTATTTACTTCATCACCGAGCTCTCAAAGGACCGGAGACTAGGTACACCACTTGAGAAAAATAAGCGTTGGCACTGGTGAGCGCCAAGTGGCGTCTCCGACCTTATTTTCAAGCCCATTCCATCCGTGTACTAAGCGACTTACCTCGAAGACAAGTCTTATCAAAACCTGAGTCGTCAGGACGTATCGCTAAGTGGGCACTGAAGCTCGGCGAGCATGATATCTTATACTCCCCTCGACCGGCCATAAAGGGGCAAGCTCTAGCTGATTTCCTGGTAGAAGCCAAGTTTACCGAGGTCAATCCTACCACGAGGTCACTCCGACCTCCGCCTACAACGCAGAACCCGCCTTAACCTACCTAATGATCATGGCAAATGTACGTGGACGAGCCTCATGCAAAAGCAGTGGCAGGCAGCATCTTGCTTCTCGGCCGGAAAAACAAGTAACCTATGCACTTTGCCTCCTTCCCAACCACAAACAACGAGGTGGAATATGAAGCACTAATCTCGGGACTTTATCTCAAAAAGAACCGAAAGTGGAAAAAATCGGATCTTTGGAGATTCCCGGTAGTGGAAAACCGGTCTTAGGAAATACGAGGACAAAGAGGATAGGATGAAGCAATACCTTCGAAAGCAAAAGAAATCTGACTGTTTCGGTATTTCACAATTCACCGAATTCCACGAGGTGAGAATAGCCGAGCTGACGTCCTCAGCAAATTAGCCTCGTCATCAACAAATCCACCGGTGGAGGAAGTTCAATCGTATATCAAGAGCCCCACATCGGCATCATCACGGAGACCGAACCAAACTGGATGACTCTATAAGGACATACTTGGAAGAGGCGTGCTACCATTGCTGGATTTGTATCTTGGCGTTTGGTTGAGCTTGTATACAATGTTTCTGTTACCACTATTACAATCTCTATCCGATTTGAATACTTGATTGCATATATCGTGTCCCCTTATCTCATATATAAGTTAGATCATACGATGTGTAGAAGATCACGTAAGTCCGTATGATTGGTCAAGTTTAATGAGATATAAAAGTTTCACGGTGAGACGACTTAAGGACGAGTTGTCGGTTTAGGCCTGCAGATAGATAAGAAGTGACTGACTTAGTTGCTTGTCTATGCTGGTACGTCTCGACGTATGAAGGATCACGGTGAGATGTGTTCTTCTTTCCGACCGTCGTGAAGAACCAAGATCTCGGTGACTTACGATGATCTAAACCTCGATAAGGTATTAGGTGAGTATGAGATGTCGACCATCATTTGACTTGTTATGAGTGAGGTTATATGTTCTAACCCAAGATTCTCCGCATCTTGGGTGGTGGTCAGGCTTGTATGTCACGCTAGTTATCTCAGACGAGTCACCGTATCCGTTAAGGATGATGACATCCCCTTAAGGAGCTCAAAGGTTTATTGTACTAAACCCCGCAGTTGAGTTAGCTCAAGTACAATAATAAGGTTGAGTGGTACTACTTAAGGAAATGAAGTTATTAATCGCTTTAAGCAATGATTGCTAGAAATGATTAATGGACGCTCGATATCTTAAATACGGGATTCGTAATGTCTAAGTGCAAGCCCGACTCAACCCGGTAATAAAGGGGTAAGTCAACATTCTTTCTCTAGTGGCATGATCGAATGTTTATAAATTAATTTATGTTCGGGGTGAACATAAGATAATTAATTTATTTGAGGCCCATCTTTATTCCTCGCAGATTTGATCCTGGTGGCCCATCCGTGCCCATAGCCAAGGAGAAATCGCGCCTATTTACTCTACAAGGAAAGGATTTTATTCTCTTTATCCCACAAGGATATTATTATATTTATGGTATATGCATAGATCCTTACCATATAAGATTATGGTAATAATCGAGAGTATGGAAATAATCCCGAAGTATGGAAATAATCCTAAGATTATGGTAATTTTCCATATGGGATTATGGTAATTTCCATATAGGATTATGGTAATTTCCATATGGGATTAAGGTAGTGCATTATAAATATAAGGTATGAGATAAAGTCTAGTTAATGATCATTAATCAAGACATCATTATTTTCGAGAATTCCATAAGCTCTTGGAGAGATTTTCAAAATTGTGTAGAGAGAAAGAGGTGATTTTCCAAGCATTCTCCATAGATCGTCCTCACTCGACGTTGGAGATTGGGCAACCGGATACAGTCCGAAGGTCAAAGCACGAGTCCGATCCGCTCGATCCGCTCATCTCGCTCCATCGACCTCTTCTGATCCAAAGGTAAACAAGTGAAAACCCTACGTGTTGCGATTTAATTATATAGACGCATGCTAGGTTTAGAATCAATGTATGGTGAATTAAACACCCAAGATGGATCCTCGGGCGCGAGGTTAACATACGTTTTCCTACATTGGTATCGAGCCCGGATCGAATCTTCGCTCGCTGGATTAATTCACGTTTGATTATTACGTGCGCTTAATTAATTGTGGATCCGCTGCTCATCGTGGCTCGCTTATTATTTTGTCGGATATTGTTGTTTTCACCACGAGAAAATCCGTGGTTAGATTAGATTTTATTATGTAAATCTTATACGTAAAGAAGAACGAAGACGAAAGAACGAAGAACAAGCGACGGGAAAAAGTGTCTCGGCAGTGATCCGGGAGGTTTCGCGAAGCGAGCCTCGCGGTCGCGAGACCGCGGGCGACGGGCGCTGCTCACGCGAGATCCTCGGCGCTTAGCGAAGCGAGTCATGGTCGCGAGGAGCACCCGCGAAGCGCGCGCCGCGGCGAGCTAGCGGGCGACGGGCGCTGCGTTCGCGTGAGAAACCCGGCAGCGGCAGCGCATCGCGGTCGCGAGGTATGGCCGCCGGGCGACGACGCCTCTCGCGCACGCTCGGGCGCTGGGCGTGGCAGCGCCGCGCGTGCTCGACGGTCACGGTCGATTAGCGATCGCGAGGTAGCCCGCGAGGAACACGCGGGCGCGGCACACGCAGGTCGGGCGCGTCGGGCTTTGCCAGCGCTGCCCAAAGACAGATTGGCCGACCCGCCCGCACCGCTTCCAGCCCAATCCAGATTTTCCGTCCGTGCCCTGCACGCGAGGCCCTTTCAAGTTTAATTGCACTTTGTAAATCTATGTAATAGATTAGATTTAAATGTGCGAGTTTCACGATTGGGCGCGATGACGTTTTATTTTATTTTATCGCTCATATGCATGTCGTGGATGTTTAAATTATGCAAGAGCATGTTATGTATGTTTATATTACGCCGACAAACCTTTATGTGTTTTACGAATGGATGCGCATAGTAAGCATGCTAGGTTTATCGCGCTTATCAAGCATATTTTAGAATTCGCAGCATGTTTTACATGTTGAGTTCTATAGAAAAGCATGCTAGATTACGTGATTCTGCATGGACAAACCTTTTGAATAAAAGACTAAGCAAGCAACCCGACAAATTAATTTTTCAAATTAAAATGTCAAGACCTCCACTTTTGATCTCTAAACAAAGTGAGACGACCGTGAGTAAACTTCCACACGCGTGGCTTGCTTGCACTGCTTATCATAAGTTTGTTAGATGAGATTTCTAAATAAAACATTTTAAATCTATCGGAAGTGGGAGTTTCATGTGTAAACGATCCACGCGTGGCTTGTATGTGCGATTTTCATAAGTTCTCTAGAGATAGATATAAAATGAGATAACAAAAGAATTTGAATTGGAAGCGGTATGGTCCGAGTGAGTATACCAATTCTAAGAATTCATCTTCTGCTGTGAAAATTGTGGTCATTGCTTAGACATCACCTCAAGTACAACTTCCGCCAAGTCCCTTCGCGATAGTGATGTGGTCTAGTAAGGTCCAATCATTAATTTCATTTGTCATAAGGATAAGTTGACATGGATTGAAATTAAACGACTAAAAGGTATATTTTAGTCCGGTCGAGGGGTTCATGTGTAAACGCCCACACGCTGCGGGCTTGCATGTGGGATTCCTTGGGCGATTGGAGGTTTCAATTAATATTGTTTTATCAAAAGGTTACAATATTATTGTTACGTAATTATTTGCGATCGTATGCTTATGTGTTTTACATTATCGCTTCGGATATGTCTCTTACGCCGATTATCAATATGCTCGCACAAAACCGCTATCCGTCCAATTTTTATCGAGTGGAAACGAAACATGGAATATGTTCTTATCGCCGAAGAACACATGTTTGTTCTCACTACTCCTAAACCCGATGCCCCATCGACACGCCGACTAATGAGCGGCGAGAGTCAAGCGCACTTTGGAATAAGTCAAACAATACGGCTAAATGCTATATGATGACTACGATGTCCAAAGGTTTGTACCGCAGATCGTCGATGGTAGACGCTGACCGATATTTGGTCAAGTCTCGAGAGTAAGTTTGGGCGATCGGATCGGACATCACTTCGCCACACAATGAGAGAAATCTTGGCGTGTAAGATGGAAGAAGGAAGTTCGTCCATGAACATGTCTCCCACACGACTCATCTCATGGATAGTCTTGATCGGTTGGGAGGAGGTATTGACGGCGGCCAAGGTCGATATCATTCTCAATACACCGCCAAGTCTTTGAGAACTTTCGCGTGAATGCGATCATGAGCAAGACCGAGTTTACACTTAGTCGGTTGTTTAATGATCTCGTTGTCATGAAGGAGTTATGGAAAAGGAGCACATGCTCTTGCTAGCACATCTAAGGGCCCAAAATTTTCATCGCAAAATGGAAATAGAAAAAGGGTACCAAAGGTGGTAGAGGCAAGGAAATAGTGGGAGTAATGGGAGCAAGAACATGGTTACACCGGAGGCTTGAAGAAGCCAAAGGAGAAGAGCAAGTGCTTCAAGCGCGGAAAGATCGGGCATTGGAAGGCCAAGTGCCCTATGCTCAAGGCTCAAGGTACGCCGCTTGCTTTAGTGACGAAACATGTTTAGCGACTTGTTCTACCCATTCTTGGGTAGTAGATACGGCGCAATCGATCATGTTTGTTACACCTTGTGGGTTCCCGCGACAAGGAGCTGCTTGATGGCGAGATAACGATCTCCATGGGTAACACGGCGAAAGTCGAAGTCTGTTGCAGCTGGAGATGTTTTTTATGTTTTGGGACAACAGCTTTAGTTTTGAAAGACGCTTTATATGTGCCGGATTTTCATGAACCTTGTTTCTGCTTTCAAATTATTTACTCATGGATATTTCGTTATTTTTGATAGTGGTGTTTCTATCATAAGAAATGACGGTTATCCGTGTTGCACCTTATATAATTCGCTTTATACTATTTCTCGCAAAACATAATACCTATAACTATGTTGCATCTTCATCAAACCCCAAAAGAGAAAGTTTTCTTCGCAAGATGACTCTACTTTTCTCTGGCATCTTAGATTAGGTCACATCAATCTAAATAGGATCCAAAGACCGGCTAAGAATGGAGCGTTGGGGAATTCACTTGTTATTCGCTCCCATCTGCGAATCCTCGATAGAACGGAAGATGTCGACGGACCCTTCAAAACGGCGGTTATAGAGCCAAAGAAATGTTGGAGTTAGTCCATTTCGACCTATGTGGACCGATGTCCACACAAGCTCGTGGAGGGTACAGTATTTTGTCACTTTCATCGACGACATACAAGGTACGGATACATATACCGCTTCACCGCAAGTCTCGAATGCTTTGAGAAATTCAAAGAGTTTAAGGCGGAAGTGGAGACGAAGCTAGGTAAAGTATCAAGTCATCAAGGCTCGATCGCGGTGGCGAATACCTCAAGAACGAAGTTTATGGACTATCTAGTGAAGTGTGGGATTACATCCCAACAAGATTTCACCGGCACACCACAAAGAAATGGTGTGTCGAGCGAAGAAATAGGACTCTTTTGGAAATGGTTAGATCTATGATGAGTTATGCTACATTGCCTATTTCGTTCGGGATATGCCTTAGAGACGGCGGCATACTTGCTAAATCTAGTACCGCCCAAGTCACCGAAAAGACCCTTTCGAGTTGTGGTTTGGGCGAAGCCCGTTTAAGCCACATAAAGATATGGGGCGATCAAAGACACGTCGAACAAGAAGGCCGACAAGTTGGAGGCTAGATCCGACGCAAGGCTGTTTATCGGCTATCCTAGAGGAACGAAGGTGGTTTATTCTATAGTCCTAAGGATCGAGGAAGGTCATTATTAGCACTAATGCCCGATTCTTAGAAGAGGATTATATGAAAATCATAAGTCCAAAGTTGAAATCATTCTTCAAGAATTAGAAGATGATCGATTCCACCACCGATTAGGCCAAAGGTACGAGATGTCGAGTCTAGTGGGAGGATCGACACCGATACTTCAAGAAATTGAAGTGGGTCGAGTTCATTGGAGATACCGACCCATCAAGTGGTACCACACGCAAGTTGTGCAAGTTGGAGAACCACAAGTATCTCGCACCCACCGCTGCCATTGTGCTCGTAGAACCTCGTCAGAGTGGGAGGGTTGTTCGTCAACCCGAGCGATTTATGTTCGTGGGTGAATCTTCGGATTTAGTCCCAGCAGACTAACATGCAATAATCGACCCATGGACATACAAGGAGGCAATACAAGATATTGATGCAAGATTATGGCACACCGCTATGGACTTAGAAATGAGTCCATAACGGCTATGGATGTATATGAAAAGACACTCTACCCGATGGCAAGGAAGCCAGGTAGTAAGTGGATATACAGAGAGAAGAGAGATTCCGATGGAGAGGTTTCGCTTTTAAAGCCGTGCTTGTGGTAAAGGGTACACTCGGATTGAGGGCATCGATTTCGATGAGACCTTTTCACCGTAGCAATGCTCAAGTCCATCGTAATTCTTCCGCCATAGCAGCCCACTGAACCTAGAGGTTTGGCAATGGATGTTAAAACCGCTCTAAACGGTTACCTTGAGGAAGGTAGACATCTATATACAAGAACCCGAAGGTTATGTGGTAAAGGGTGAAGAGCATCTAGTATGGAAGCTAAGTCCATTTATGGACTTAAGCATGCCTCCCGATCATGGAACTTACGCTTTGACGAGGTAGTAAAGTCCTATGGATTTACCGGTTGCCAGCGAGAGTTGTGTGTATCGGTTAGAAGTCAATGGTGATGTGGTATTTTTGACTTTATGTAGATGACATCATTCTAGTTGGCAACAACGTGAAGTCGTTATCGACGAAAGAGTTGGCTATCCGATCGTTTCAAATGAAAGACTTAGGAGATGCAGCGCACATTCTTGGGATCAAGGTTTACCGAGATCGCAAGAAGAAAATGTTGAGCTTATCTCAGCGCCTTACATTGATATCGTGATTACTGCTTTAGTGCGCACCGCCAAGAAAAGATTGCTACCTTCGTACATGGCGCCTTTATTCAAAACGCAATACCTATGACCGCAAAGGAGATAGAGAAATGAGACAAGTTCCTTACGCCCGCCGTAGGAAGTCTCATGTACGCAATGCTATGCACGAGGCCCGATATCCGCATGCGCGGTAGCATAGTAGCTAGATATCGCCCAACCTCGACAAGCTCATTGACCGCAAGAAGCATATACTCGGGCACCGAAAAGGACTCGAGATTATGTGCTAGTTTACCATGCAGATAGTCTAATGCCTTGGGTTAGGCTGCACTGGATTTCCAAGCCGACCGTGATGAGAAAAAGTCAACCTCGTGCTATGTGTTTACCTTGGGAGGTGGAGCCAGATCTGGCGGAGTGCAAAGCAGCGATGCATTGCGGACTCTACCATGGAAGCCGAATATGTAGCCGCCTCGAGGCTTCTAACGAGGTCAGATGGTTCAAGAACCACTCATGGATCTAGATGTGGTACCGGTTTGCCCAAGAGTATCATAGTTTCATCGTGATAACTCAGTGCAAGGCAAACTCGAAGGAACCACGGACCCACAAGGCTACTCAAACACATAGAGAGAAAGTACCATGTCATACGAGAAATCGTTAGACGAGGTGACGTGGTCGATTGAAAAGATTGATACAACGGAAAATCTAGCGGATCCATTCACGAAGAGCTCGCCGCAAAAAGTCTACGATGGACACGTTAGAGGACTCGATTGCGCTTAATGGCACCCACTTAGAAAGGAAACTTTGTATAAGTGGGAGAAGCAAAGTGATGGTTGTTTGTAATAGCTAGTAGAAAGACACATTGTATACTAAAAGTTTGCTTTAGTATAAGTGGGAGATTATCGATTTGATATCGAAAGCGCTTTGGTTGAGCTTGTATACAATGTTTCGTTACCACTATTACAATCTCCTATCCGATTTCAATACTTGATTGCATATATTTGTGTCCCCTTATCTCATATATAAGTTAGATCATACAAGTGTGTAGAAGATCACGTAAGTCCGTATGATTGGTCAAGCTTAATGAGATATAAAAAGTTTCACAAATGAGACGACTTAAGGACGAGTTGTCGGTTTATGTCGCAAAGATAGATAAGAAGTGACTTGACTTAGTTGCTTGTCTACGCTGGTACGTCTCACGTATCAAGGATCACAGTGAGATGTGTTCTTCTTCCGACCGCTGTGAAGAACCAAGATCTCGGTGACTTACGATGATCTAAACCCTCGATAAGGTATTAGGTGAGTATGAGTTGTCGACCATCATTTTGACTTGTTATGAGTGAGGGTTATATGTTCTAACCCAAGATTCTCCGCATCTTGGGTGGTGGTCGTGCTTGTATGTCACGCTAGTTATCTCAGACGAGTCACCGTATCCGTTAAGGATGATGACGCCCCTTAAGGAGCTCAAAGGTTTATTGTACTAAACCCCGCAGTTGAGTTAGCTCAAGTACAATAATAAGGTTGAGTGGTACTACTTAAGGAAATGAAGTTATTAATCGCTTTAAGCAATGATTGCTAGAAATGATTAATGGACGCTCGATATCTTAAATACGGGATTCAGAATGTCTAAGTGCAAGCCCGACTCAACTTCGTAATAAAGGGTAAGTCAACATTCTTCTCTAGTGGCATGATCGAATATTTATAAATTAATTTATGTTCGGGTGAACATAAGATAATTAATTTATTTGAGGCCCATCTTTATTCCTCAGATTTGATCCCTGGCCGGCCCATCCAGCCCATAGCCAAGGAGAAATCCTACTATTTACTCTACAAGGAAAGGATTTTATTCTCTTTATCCCACAAGGATATTATTATATTTATGGTATATGCATAGATCCTTACCATATAAGATTATGGTAATAATCCCGAGAGTATGGAAATAATCCGAAAGTATGGAAATAATCCTAAGATTATGGTAATTTTCCATATGGGATTATGGTAATTTCCATATGGGATTAAGGTAGTGCATTATAAATATAAGGTATGAGATAAAGTCTAGGTTAATGATCATTAATCAAGACATCATTATTTTCGGAATTCCATAAGCTCTTGGAGAGATTTTCAAAATTGTGTGTAGAGAAAGAGGGTGATTTTCCAAGCATTCTCCATAGATCGTCCTCACCGACGCTGGAGATTGGGCAACCGGATACAGTCCGTAAGGTCAAAGCACGAGTCCGATCCGCTCGATCCGCTCATCTCGCTCCATCGACCTCTTCGTATCCAAAGGTAAACACGTGAAAACCCCACGTGTTGCGATTTAATTATATAGACGCATGCTAGGTTTATAATCAATGTATGGTGAATTAAACACCCAAGATGGATCCTCGGCGTAGGGTTAACATACGCTTTCCTACAACCGCAGGATCGCTCAAGCCAAAAAAATCGATGATCAAGTCCCAAAATATCTTGTTCATAAAGGTACTCTCTATAGGAAATCCTAACTCCAACCCTCCCGAGATGTCTGGGCCGTAAGAGCGGACTATGTGCTTAAAGAAATTACATGGGGTCTTGTGGAAGCCACATCGATCACGAGCTCTCTCAAAGAAAACGTTGAGGTCGGGATATTATAGCCCACACTCATCCTAGATTCGGCCGAGCTCACAAGAAGTGTCCAAGTGCCAACTTCACGCTACGGTCAAAAAGCTACCTCAAACCGACCTCAAGAGCCACAAAGTCCATGACCTTTTATGCAATGGGAATCGACATCGTTGGTCCTTCGATCGAGCATCGGATGACTTCGTATTTGGTTGTAGCCATTGACTACTTCACAAAATGGGTCAAGCCGAGCCACTTTCAAACCTCACAAGCAAAAGGATTCGTAACATTGTTTGGAAAATATAGTTTGCCGCCGGGATACCACATGTCTTGATCTCGGACAACGGCACCCGCTCATCGACAAAATTTCAAAGAATGGTGTGAAGAGCTCCAGACAGCAATAGCTCACCTCGGTCGCACACCCACAAAGCGAATGGTCGGACCAAGCGACGAATCGCACGATCATACAAGGATTGAAAAAAGGCTAGATCGAGCTAAATGGGATTGGGTTGAAAACCTCCTCAAGTCCTCTGGTCATGCTGAGTAATCCACACCCGGACTTCCCACGAGAAACACCTTCACCGTCTATGGTACCCGGTGTTATACCACCGAGATCGGTGCCCGAGCCCAAGAACTCTTAACTTCGCCGAGCATGGCAACGGAGGAGAACCCACGAGCCAATCTCGATGCTCGAGGAAAGCGTGAACTCGCTTTCATCAATGAAGCCAAGCACAAATGCCAAGTAGCAAAGTACTACAACAAGAGGGTGAAAGCCTCCACACTCCACGTGGGCGACCTCGCCCTACGAACAATGAAGCTAGTAAAGCCGAGCGCCTTAATAAGTTGGATCCAACATGGAAAGGCCCATACCGCATCCACGAGGACATCGAAAGGGCCTATAAGCTTGCTCACCTATCCGTACACTTATCCCCGAACTCGCATATTACTCACATGAGGAGGTACTTCACATAGCTGTTATTTCACGCCGGCATTATGTTAGCCCTCTTTATTTTTCCAAGGCACGATGTCATTTACTTATCAATAAAACATCTTTTTATTATGAGTGGATTACTGCCCTATCTTATATCTATGTGAAAATTCGTTTTCACCTCGGGTGAAACACACCTTACCTTCAAAAAGGGACGCCCTTGCGAAGATGACATCTACGTGCCAACGACGTCCAAATCGGATCCAGGGGACCACTCCTATCGATATTTCTCGACAAACAAGGCAAGCACACAATTACTCATTAATTTGAACATCTACGTGCAAGGCATACAGATTACTCATTAATTTGAACATCTATATGCAAACGACGTCCAAATCGGATCTCGTGCAATTTACACCTCTTTATTGGGAAGATATACACTTGGCATACGCCTAAATACATTTATGACTAAAACCAAGTTCTAAGCTATATACATATCACTCGGGTATTCGAGTTGCACCGCCAAGAATCACCAAGCTACACCATTCAAACAAAATCTCCGTGTCGGCGATGAATACCCGGATGAACTCGATGTCTTCCACCCACCAATGAGGTCGGCCACCACGGCCTACCCGTGGGCTCTTTGAACAAGCACATGAGGTGCCCGGACCAAGTGGATACTTTCGGCCGAGGTCGAACTCCCCGCCTCGACCCGCCATCCCGCCAGGTTACGACCTCGCCCGACCGACGCCCTTCCCCGCCGAGCTCTTATCAAGGCGGACCGACCACGGATGACATTCCCGCCACATCTCGAACCCATCACCGGAGCACCTCGGCATGGTCCATATAACCGCCACCCACCTCGACTCTTCGATTCTCACGTCTACCGAACATGGACGCGGGCTCGGGCATACGCCGCCATGACGGTCTCATAAAGCCTGGAGGCATTTGACCGGTTCTTCAAGGCAATCTTTAAAACTCTGTTGTTGGGCCCTCCTCCTCCCTTAGCACCATGCCTCGGCTAGCAGAGTTGAGCTCGGTCATGACCTCGAATATGGTAATACTACCGATCGGTAGATCACCTCCTCATATTCAACGTGCTCTTCGAGATCCGCGCCAACTTCTCTTGCAAGGCCACCAAGTCGTCTTCACATTGTATCAAGCGCCCTTGAGGGCCGTCAGCAGAGACATCCACCTTCTCGACCTCGAGATGAATGATTCTAAGTTTTAAGGCTTCGCTGCTGAGGGCGGGTCACCGCGCTTAGCCACCGAAGTCGCTTTTCGGCCCATTTGGCGATGCTGCATACCTGACCCACGACTGACTATCCATGCTATGCAAGGTCCGAGTCACCAACGGTGAAGCTCCTCCGTAATATCACCTCTTCATCCTTCTCGATAAGGGCGCCCGACCTCTTTCAACTTAGTCAAAAGATCGTGATCTAGCCCAATATATTGAGAAGACGAGTGCTAAAGCAAGAAAACAACACATTCATTTCGTAAAGATGCATTCATCATTTATAAAGTGGGAGTTTAGACAAAGCTCGGGATCCTAATGATCCCGCGATCAAGCCTATTACAAAGGTCCACCGACGAGAGCCTCAAGGGCTCATTAGAACCTTCCCGCAGGCCCCATCGGAGGAAGACTCGAGCTCGCCCAACAGCCCGCGCAGACGGCAAGGAGTTCCAAGCTCTACATCTTCATCCTCCTTGACGGGAGACGGCCTCGCCATCGGGAGAAGTGGAGGCCGCGAGGTCTCGGCAAAGACAGGAAGGACCTCGCCGGCAATTACGCGAGCGTAGTCCCTCGCGCCTTGGGATCAACCTCGACCCGGCCATGTTTGACCTTGTCGAACGGGCATCTCGCCGCTAACTCCTCCGGATGGCCTGATACCACCGTGTCCTTAGCACGGTAGCAGTGTCCGAGAGGAAGGTGGAGAAGGTCTCGATTCGATCGGCCTGGCAAAGGCCCTCAACATCGACCTTGCCCGCCAAGTCACTCTTCTCTTCGGGCGAACTTCTTCGCCGCCCACGCCAACGCCACAGCCCGCCTTCCCCAGTGCCTCCTCACCTCAACCCGGCCTCCTCCAAAGCCCGGTCCTTCTCCTTCAGTGCGGCCTTAGTAGCGGCCTTCACGGACTCAAGACTGCCCTCGCGGCCTCAAGAATGCCCTCGTGGTCTCAAGAAGAGCCTGTTCCCTCCACCGCCTCATATTGAGGCGCCCTCGACAATGTATCCGCTATCCGATGCATCCCGCCATCAAGTCGCATCCCGAAATCACACCATTAGACACACATCGCAAGGAAATAACAATAATACGAAATAGACCTATACCGTGGAAAGGATATGGGGAGCTTGGAATCGGCACCGCATCGTAATCCGAGTACGAAGCGGCGTCTCCCGAGGTCGGACCCGACCTCGCTAAGGTTCCGTCATCAATTGGTCGAGTTCGCCACCACCGGGTGCCTTGCTCGGCTCGACCAACCTCGCCTTCTTCTTTGGCCTCGGGCTCATGACCGTCTTTGGAGGCGATGAAGCCGCCACCATTGCTTCTTCGTGCATCGAGCTTCATTACACAATAAGAAGAGAAGTTGATTAACACAAAGTCATCAAAAATATAGGAAGAAGAAAAGGGGGTGCTCACCCCGATCTCGACCTGCATCCCGAAGCTTCCGATTTATAAGTGCTCAGCCCGGCATCAGCCAGGTCGTCCTCAGTATAATTACAGGATATTGATCGAGCTAAAAACACACTCAAATTACTCGCAATCATACGAGGTAATCGTAGCGTGATAAGTTAACACGAGTCGTCTCTCAAGGAAAACTTAACAGGGCGATTGTTCATGTCATACGTAAAGCGATTAAATCCTAAACATTCTAATCTCAAAAGGGGTTGAATATGCAAGAATTGAAATACGGAAAATTAAACAGCATCCTAAGCTAGGGGTTGTCAATCCCGAGCTAAACTAATAAAGCGATAAATCTAAACCAGGGGTTGTCAATCCCTAGTTGAACTATGAAAGCGAAAAATCGAAAGCGATAAACAAAGCAATAGCAAACATATTCTTAGGGTTCGTCAAGCCCTAATCTAAGTCTACTTGTAAATGAACCATGATCACAATCATCCAACAAGAACGTGAATAATCAAAGCAAGAAATCATAGCAATATAAATCAACTAACAAGAAAACAATCCATGTCACTATGGAATCAATTCAACATAAATCATCAAACAATAAACTATGAAATTAATTCCACAAGGCGATAATCCAAAGTCAATTGATAACAAGATTATTCAATCGAAACAATAAAGCAGTAAATTAAAACTAAATTGTATCTTATATGTTACCCAAGAAATCCGGAAGAAATGTCAAGAAGAAGAGTCACAAGGAGCCCGAATTTCGAATCAAGAACTCAAACCTAAACGCGCATATATATTAATTAAAAAGAGCTGGCTTGAGATGAACGCCGCCGTAAAATGTTCGCTTGAATCAACGCCGGATCACAATGAACTTCCGGGTGAAGAGTTACGCATTGGAAGCGAGCGCCGTTGGAGGCCAACAGCGCGCGGGTGATGAACGCGCGGGGGCGCGCGCGCGGGGCTGGAGATGCGGGGCGCTAGCGCCGGGCGGAGAAGAAGCGGGCGCGGGAGAGGCGAAGGTAGCGGCGCTGGGCGATGAGCGCTAGGCGCGGATGAAGCTTCCGCGGTTGGACTGCAGCGCAGCGCCGGGGCGTAGAAGGCGGTGTGCGCTGGCGATGCGCGGGCGGCGGAGCGGGCGTCGGGCGCTGGCGCTGCGGTCGGTGGCGCTGCGCGCTGGCGCTGGAGACGCGCGCGACGCCGAGCGTGGCGCTGAAGCGGGGGGCGCTGGCGCTGGGCGGCGCTGCGGAGCGCGCTGGCGAGGCGGGCGTGCGGCTGGTGAGCGCACGCCGAGCGAGCGCGCACGGGTGGCCGAGCGGTTGTGGGCGCGCGCCGCGCTGGCGTGGTCGCGCGCGTGCGGGCGGCGCGACTTTGGTCGCTCGACCCGTTCCTTCGCTCGAACTCCGATTCACGCGCGGTTTTCGCCACGAACTCCTGTCGAAATGCTCTTCAATATATTTGATTCTTGGCAGATCCAATTCATCCTATTTTCTACCGTTTTCCTACAAAACATCGAAACGAATAAAGTAAGTCCGAATCGATAAATATTAATCGAACCAACGGCATAAATAGGACAAACCATATAAAATGACATGTAAAACAATACCAAGAATCATCACAAAATCATACTCAACAACTCCCCCACACTTATCCATTTGCTTGTCCTCAAGCAAAGTCTATGCTAATAAGAGTCGAAAGATAACTCATGCAACTTTACTCTTATTCTAATCAATCAAACCTTATTGCATTTCCCTCACACTTGGTGTTTACGAATTCAAAGATAAAGTGAAATAAATCAAGAACGATAATTGATTTCCAATAAATAAAAAGGTAATCTCTGCTCAGACCCAACTCTCCGTTAGGGGTGAACTAACTAATGTGGTCACCTTTAGCAACAAGTTTCTTTTATAAAGCACAAAGAATGTTTTAACAGATTTTGGAATAATATTCGAAAGGTGCACTCTCGATGAACTCGAGTCTCCTAACGTGGTTTCCCATGTCCATTTCTCAAATTTCGAGAAAGAGGGACATAATCTCATCCTCCATTTCAACAATCTCAACAAGATACTGGAGCTTTCATTCTCCTCATTTTCTTCTTCTTTTTCACACATTTTTTTTTATATATATAAAATGAAACAAGTATATAGGCAACCACAATGTTAACACTCTCCTAACATTAGCGGACAAATCACATCAATTTTCCCTATTCATTTTCTATCAATCACGGTCGTCAATTCACATTATACTCAAATCATATATCACCAAAAGTTTGAAATTCAAAATCGGTTTGATCAATACCACAAAGTTCAGTTGCACAAATCAAGATCCTAACTTACTCGCATATACAAAGCTTACGCTCAAACAATCAAAATAAGCACAAGGGCACGTCATTAAGCATCTGAAAACTTTATATCACGCCCACAAAACCAAATACTATCTACTCCCCACATTTTAATTCGAGTAATCGTCCCGATGCTCAAAACATTAATAACATAAAATAGCCGAGAGAAGGAGACTTCGATAAAATACGGCGTTGGCGGGGTTGGAATGTGGCGTGCACGAGTTGGAGCATCACGGCTTCATCTCACTGCGACAACTTTCCAATCGAGCAAAACAAACTCAACGACAACAGATAGATCAACAAGAACCACAAAACAAGATAAAAAGAAAGAAAGGAAAAGAATGTAAAATCGTGGGTAAACTCACGTAGTACTCAGTTTAACGTTGTGAGCACGACGTAAACCGACAACAACGGACTATCCATAATCCTTCACCTGCAGGAATACCATCTCAGTCAGAGCATTAGTAGGAACCATATAAGAACTGGGGATAGTAAAGAAAGCAAACAACGAATCATTTAAGCTCAAGTCAAACATCCTATTCTCCAAAGAAAAATAGATAACTACAATTCCCAAAGCACGATACTTTGGTGAATTAGGATGTTGACAAATTATTGAAGTTACCTCAACCTTTGTTCTTTCTTCATCCTCCTCCAAGCGTTTGGGTAGCTCTTTCACCTCCAGAGTGGGTTTTGGCATGTCATCAACTTCGAGTGCCCACTCTTCCTCATCAGCCGCCCTGGTATCAACTTCCTCGTGGATCTGATTTTTCTCCTCATCCTTACGTGCCCATTTTTCCACCATTTCCACCTCCTCTGGCTGTAGCGGCTCGTCAGGTGTCTCTCCCACCCAATTCTCAACAAATGGGTCACTTTCAAGAACAGTGACCGCCTGGACCTGACCGGATTGGTTTGGAAATTCCCTCGCTGCACGTTGTTGTTGATACTCAACCCACTTCGCAGCAATCAGTCCCACTTGTTCCTCCAAACGCTCAAAAGTTGCGCTCTATCATCCAATGGCGAACTCGATGGTCGGTGGTCGCTGAGCCTCATAAGGGTGAGCTTGAGGCTCCCTATTGCATCTTGTTGCAAAACTCGTCCGACTTCTCATCATCATTTCTAATTTGCTTGTATGGCGCCTGATTTTGGTGTCAAGATCCAACTTTTGTGAACTTATCATCCCAAGTCGGCATTTGAGGTGGAGGTGGGCTGCTGCGGTATGAATACCGAGATAGAAGTGGTTGTTGTGATTACGGATCTGCGGAGGTGGTTGATCCCGGTATGGATTGTAGGATTGATCCTCATAATGCGACGAAGGTGGTTGATCCCAGAATGATTGTGGGCTTGATCCTCGCATCGCGGTGGAGGTGGTTGGTCCGATGAGGGATCATGGGC
Organism: Salvia rosmarinus; assembly: GCA_036937905.1. NCBI lineage: Eukaryota > Viridiplantae > Streptophyta > Magnoliopsida > Lamiales > Lamiaceae > Salvia > Salvia rosmarinus. The sequence continues at coordinate 61,569,544 of CM072822.1, read as the reverse complement.
TTGTTGCTCGGGGTAGGGATCGAGGTTTGATACTCATGGTTTGGCGGGCATCCTCGGAATAATTGAATTGGGCTCCTTCTTCGTAAGAAGAATTTGCCCAATGCGACGAACTTTCCTCCCCCCAGACTGTTTGACCACATCCGTACTGCTGGTAACCCTACATTAACTGACACCAACAACAAAAACAAGATCACACGCACCGGGGGGAAAAATAACCAAACATAAAGAAAAGAAACACAGAAAACAAACAACACAAACAATACGCCTAAAGTTTTCCCCGGCAACGGCGCCAAAATTGATCGAGCTAAAAACACACTCAAATTCACTCGCAATCGTACGAGGTAATTGTAGCGTGATAAATTAACCCAAGTCGTCTCTCAAGGAAAACTTAACAGGGCGATTGTTCGTGTTGCGCACATAAAGCGATTAAAACCTAAACATTCTAATGCAAACGAGGGTTTTGAAAGCATACAGAATTGAAATACGAGAAAATAAACAGCAATCCTAGGCCAGGGGTTGTCAATCCCGAGCTAAACTAATAGAGAAATAAATCTAAACCAGGGGTTGTCAATCCCTAGTTGAACTATGAAAGCGATAAATCAAAGCGGTAAATAAAAGCATATGCAATCATATTATTCATAGGGTTTGTCAATCCCTAATCTAAATCTAATTGCAAATAAAAACATAATCATCAATCCATCTCCAAGAACAGGAATTAAACGAAAGCATGAAATCATTACGCAATGTAAATCAACAGAACGTGAAAATCCAATCCACTGTCACTATGAATTGAATCCAATAAAACTGAGAAATCCCAAAGCATAAATTGATAAACTAAACATTCGATGAAAACAGAGAACATAAATTAAAGCTAAGATTTATATGTGTTGTGTTGCCTGAAGAAATCCATAAGAAATTTGAAGAACATGAGCAGCGGCGGCCCGAAATTCGAATCAAGAACTCAAACCTAAACGCGCATATATATATTAATTAAAAAGTGAACGCCGGCTTGAGATGAACGCCGCCGAAAACGTTCGCTGAATCAACGCTGATCACAATGAACGCCGTTGGGTGAAGAGTTCGTGACAGCGAGCGCGGTTGGAGGCCAACGAAGCGCTGGTGATGAATGCGCAGGCGGGCGCGTGGCGTTGGGGCGAGTGCGTGCGGGCGGGCACGCGACGCTGGGCTGGAGATGCGGAGGCGTGTGGCGCTGCTGCAAGCCGGCGCGGCGGGCGGAGAAGCGGGCGCGAGAGGCGAGTAGCGGCGGCGCGGGGCGATGGCGCTAGGCGCTGGATGAAGCCAGCCGGTTGGACTGCAGCGAGCGGGCTGGACGGGCGGTGGCGGCGGTGTGCGGCGACGGCGTGGGCGAAATGAGCTAAGCGTCGGCGCTGGGCGCTGCGGTCGGTGGCGCGACGCTGCGCGCTGGCGCTGAGACGCCGCGACGCGAGCGCGGGCGCGGGCGGAGGGGGCTGGCGGCTGGGCTGGGCGCTGCGGAGTGCGCACAGGCGGCGGGCGCGGCGGCTGGTGAGGCGAGGGTGAGGCGCGCCGGAGCGAAGCGCTTGGGGTAGCCGGCGGATGTGGGCGCGCGCGCGCTTGTGGCGTGGTCGCAGCGGCGGGGTCGTTCGACCGTTCTCCTTCGTCTCAACTCCGATGACGCACGGTTTTCGCCACGAACTCCTGTCAAATGCTCTTCAATATATTTGATTCTTGGTAGATCCAATTCATCTTATTTTCTGCCGTTTTCCTACAAAACATCGAAACAAATGAAGTAAGTCCGAATCGATAAATATTAATCGAACCAACGGCATAAATAGGACAAACCATAGAAAATGACATGTAAAACAATACCAAGAATCATCACAAAATCATACTAAACAGATATCTCACCCAACTAGTTCAGTTCATCCTCTATGGCACCCAAGGCTTTGCACTTAACGTTCCTCATCTTACCTAGGCCCCACTCGTACCTTGGTTGCCCCTCATCCCGCAAATAGAAGAACTTCGTTTGCGAATGGGACACCTTCGAGGGGGCACTCACCTTAAACGCTAGCCGAGGTGATAAGTAATACACACCTCCTATACTCTTGACGCTAAAAAAAGGCATCAAAACTTCAAAAGAAAGCTTCTCACTGATGCCATAGCAGGCAAGTCCTAGCCCTACCACCGACCTAATGGAGTTCGAGGTCAACTGGCATATTGGAATCTGGAAATATTCTTGAATGCTAAAAAATATAGGAGCCAAGGGATACCTAAGGCCAGCTTTCAAGGCTTCACTATAAAAAGTTATAAATCCCTCCGGAGGAGCTATCGCTCTATCCCCGGATTGCGGCAGGCACCACCATGCCTCCGTCGGAATATGAAATTCCGATGCTATCTTACACACATCAGTGGCAATCAAAGAAGAACTAGCGTCCCTAATCTTATAACTATCCCGCATGTGGAATCACCGAACCCTAACACTATTGCCCTCGGACATACCCGATAGGTATACAGTATAATCTAATTTCCATCTCACTATTAACGGAAGAAGATGATCAGGCAGATCCGTATATCTCACCGAGAAGACGTAGAAGAAGATGAGGAAGACATACTTACTTTTTCAAGTGTGATTTTGCTTCTTGACGAAGTTACAAGGAAGTTCAAAATTTCTCCGAGCAAAATGGATGAAGAAGGAAATGAACAGTTTTCTTTTCTCTGAATTATTTAAAGTAATGTAGGCGCCCAAAAACTGCCTATTCAACTTCCCACGTGTTTATCCATGACTTGACGTGAGGCAGACGCGCGCGTAATTCAAGCGTCAACTAACCGTCTGACACACGTGAGGTAATATCCTACGACGCTCAGACGTACTAGTCTGATGGAACAATCATCACACTAGCTCCAGCCCGATCATTCGCCTCGGCATCCTCTTATTTTATGAGGACGTTCAGCTTCCAGGTCGGTCAACCACCTCGTCATCCTCTCATTTAATGAGGACAGTCCGCTTCCAGGTCGGTCAACCACCTCGGCATTCTCTCATTTAATGAGGACAGTCCACTTCCAGGTCGTTCAACCACCTCGGCATCCTCTTATTCAATGAGAACGTTCCGCTTCCAGGTCGGTCAACCACCTCGGCATCCTCTTAACAAAAGGATATCGCCATCCAACTTCGGACAACTCAGTTCGGACCTCTGCAAATTGTCCAACTCAGTCCGGCACGGCGATCGTCCAACTCAGTTCGGACCTCGGCAAATTATCAAATCCAGACCTGACATCAAAAAGGCAGGAAATCCTCGACAATGACCTCAGCCGAGCAACAACCAACCTTGGCAAAATACATCCCTCACCTCACCTCGGTGTACTTGTTACTCGACTAATTGGGAGGGGCTATGATGGGATATGGCCTAACCGCTCAAGCCCAATAGCAGACCCACGTGAACTGGGCCTGACCTAGCTACTTCGGCCTACACGGTTTGGCCCAAAGCCCAACACCCAAACCCTATTCAAGATCAACCATATCCTATCAGATATGGAAGGAGATATTGGAGGAGATATTCAATGATCAAGTTTATCTACAGAGATCGGATCACACAGGGCAGATGATCCATAATAATCTATAGTGATCCACAACATGTATAAATAGAGGTTAGATTGAAGGTAGAAGAGGGAGCTACTATTGAATACTCGAGCTTTTAGATACATTCATTGTAATCGCATATAGTGAAAGTATTGAGGAATCATACCTCCGTGGACCTAGATCTTTTCCTTGATCGAACCACGTAAAAGCCTCTTGTGTTCTTTATCGTTTTCACAAACTCACACACAAGATTTATCAACTGTAGTTTTGTAACTCTGAAAATATCTTCTAGCATGTCTGGATCTTGTGTATATACGCTACGACATGTGGCAAATCAAATACTCAAGACTTAAATGTCTCCGTGTTTTTCTAGTTGAGTTGACTCCGTATTTTATTAGTACATTGACTTCAGGTTGGGCTAGTCGAGACTGCTCCGTCTTTCATAAGTAGGATTAACTCCATCTTTAGTCGGTTTGGGAACCTGAGTCGGTATGTCACTTTCAGCTTGACGTGGAGATAGTTAGCTTCGACTTTTCATTAGCCAACTTTGACTACTTGTCAACAGATTGACTATTGATTAGCAGCTTTGACTTTTAGTCGCCAGAAAAAGTTTTGACTTCTAGTAGCCAGCTTTGACTTCCCATCTTGGGCAGTTAGCTGCTGGTATAACACTTAATCATATCTTTGACTTCTTTGTTTTCAGTAGCGTCGAGCTTTCAGTCTTAGATCTTCCAACGTCAGTCTTCAGTCTTCAACTTCACTCTTCAGAAACTCTGGTCATCAGCATCGCTATACTTCAGACTTCAGTTGGCATGACTTCAGTCTTCAGTACGCAATCCTTCAGTGAAGCTCTCTCAGTTGCATTGGTGCTGATACTCTTATCAGTATGACTGACTTCAGTACTGCTTGAACTCCTTCAGTTTTGGATATGTCCAAGCTGGTAGTTCTTCTGTTGAAATCTATAGCAAAAACGGCTAACTCTAGAATAAGTGAGTAGATCAATCATCAGCAGATCAATCATCAGAGGTTTGATATCTAATCAAAACACACAATTAAGATAGAATTATTCCTAACAATTAAGGAATTTTCCTAACAGAGAGAGATAAAGATATCGATTGACATTCAAGACTCCGGAGCATAGCATAAGGAAGGTCGAACGATTAAGGGAATGATACTAAATTATTAATATATCTTAATTTATTTAAATAAATAAAATAATAAAATATAATAAAATTAATAAATTTCAGATTTACCCGAATACCCGTCGGGTATATACCCGATATCCAAAAATCACATATACTCGATACCCGGTAACCTGACTAATCCTGATAGGATTCGGGTCGGATCGGGTAATGCCCGATATCCAATAACCGGATAGACACCCCTAATGAGGTTCATTAATTTATTCAAGCTTAATCAAATCCAAATAAATTTGTTTAGCATATATTTAAATTTAAAAATAAATCTCAATTTAAATTTCAACTCATATAATAAAAAATAATATCTTGAACCATCGAAAAGTGTCGATTAAAATAATGAACCATGGAAGATTTATGATAATATATAATCTTTTTCGACCCCGAAATATTGATGTGTTTCATTGGATGTCACATAAAAATTATAATTACTATTTATAAAAATTGGCATTACTCCAAATAACGATGCTTTGAGCATTCCCAACTTCTTAAAAAAAAAGATGCAACCACAAACCAACATTGCTCCCCTTCAAACTTAGAGGGTGTTTGGCTGAGCTTATAAACTTCCCAAAAATAGCTTATAAGCTATTTTTTAAGTTTAAAAAATAGCTTATAAGCTGTTTTTGGAACTTAAAAAATAGCTTATAAGCTGTTTTTGGGGAGCTTATAAGCTCAGCCAAACACCCTCTTACTATAATTCTAAAGACAAAAAGCATCTATTATACGGTCATGTTTATATTGACAATCTCACCATCCGACTTCATGGAAAGTGTGCAGAAAACATTATGGTAGGAATGCTCAAAATGCCATCACTTCGGACCATTTTATTAAATATTAACTATATTTCCATCGTGGCCTCTTAAGCCACACAAACATTCTGGGTCGGAAATGAACCCAACACATTTTGATAAATCTTCTATAGTTCATGACTTGATAGTAATTTTTTTATAGTTTGTGATATAGTATATGATAAAATGATAATAGGTTATGATTTAAAGTTGATATTTATCCTATTGATTATAATTCTACTGTGGCATTTGTGGCATTTGGCAAGCCATGTTAATATTTCGGATCTGAAAAATGACTCGGGGATACTTTAAATAATGTTTCTATAGTTCATAATTTTAATAGACATTTTTTATAGTTTGGGATATTTTTGGTAAAAAGAGAATAATTTGGGATTCAAAGTGATATTTATCATAAACTTAAATATTCATTCTTTGTTTATAAAATAAATTATTTTATTCTTACAGAATATCATTTGTCTACTTTAAATCCATTAATTTCTTAAAACAAATAAGTTCAATTATGTAATTAATATACAGAGAGAGAAGTTGAGTTAACCTCCTCTCAAGTAAGGCACTCCAACTCCTTGCACCAAAGTCCAACCAGAGTTCCAAACAGACGCACCATTTCATCATTTTCACACACACACACACACAACTCAAAATCTAGTTTATTGCATACTACAACAAGACGTCCATATCAATGGCGATTCAACGTCTTGCGTCGTTTTGCAGCTGCTTTTGAGCTGAAAAAAAGCATGGATTCGGGTGCCCAACGGCATCTCCACACAGTTAGTAATCATCTCATTAACTCTACATCTCCGGCCGCAGCCCACCGCCGGAGAATTCTTTCAGGCAGTTAGTGACTGATTGTTGAATTAAATTGTTCCTAATTTCTACATTTTTTCTGACTAGTCTGAATTCTTTCAGGCAGTTAGCTTCTCTATCTTTATTTTACAGCAGAAATATTAATTCGTTTTCAACCATCTATTCTATTTTACAGCAGAAAAAGAATATTATTCTTCGTTTATTAAACTTAATAATTTTTTAATTTATTTTAATACAAAGTTTAAATATTAAAACTAAAACTCAATTATTAAAATTTAATATTATATTAAGAGTAAATATCAATTTAAACCCTAACCTATACATGTTTTATCAAAAATATCTTATACTTTCAAAAATATCAATTTAAACCCCAAACTATCATATTTGTATCAATTTAAACCCCAAACTATCCTGAATACGGGACATTTTTTATACAAATATGATAGTTTGGGGTTTAAATTGATATTTTTGAAAGTTCGGGATATTTTTGATAAAACATGTATAGTTTAGGGTTTAAATTGATATTTACCCTTATATTAATACAAAAACATAAATTAAATTAAACTTAATATATGTGTGTTTTAAATTTGTGTCATATTTGGTTATTTTATGTAATTTTATTTGGTTTTAGTTATTATTTCAGTTTGAGTTATTTTATGTAATGTTTGGTTTGAGTTAATTATGTAATTTCGTATTTCACTTTGTGTATTTTTAGTGTAATATTAATTTTTGGAAAAGAAATTCTAAAAGAAAATTTAAATAATTAAATATAATAAATAAATAAAATAAATATGCAATAGTCTCCTATTTCAATCAATATAGCATACACATCAAATAAAACAAATATACATTACTATATATTAAAAAATTAAAAAAGAAATTAAAGGAGATTGCGCAACTACAGTTGCTGCTGTATTTTTACAGCAAAAATTGCATGGCTCAATAATAGAGCATAAATATAAAGTATGGTCGGGCGCTATTTTGGCTACTCCTTTTGAGATGACCCGACAAAGTATATTTGTTCTAGTATTAAAGTTTATTATTTTGTGTATTCTTCTTTACTTTTTGAGTGTTCTTTTTCTTTTGTTTCATTTTTGGTAATAGTATATGAATTACTAAACTTTGATCAAATTATGATCTTGCACACCACAAAAAAATTATACATATTAATAAAAATCCTTTTAATTAATTTTGATTTTAAGACCAAGAGCAATTCCGAACAAATTTGAATTCAACTATAGATATTGTGGCATACATTATGTATATGTGGCACACGCGTGGCATTAGTATGGCCGAATTATAGAACGACTTCATTTCCGTAAGCTGAAAACGACATCGTATTTTTGATTCTCAAGTGGCCATGTTAACATCAATTTGGAGGTACCGAGCTCGGCTGCAAAACTAGAATTTTATCAAAGTTCGATAATTTAAATGTTAGTATCCCCTTTTCAAAAATATATAAATAGTGACTCTTCTGTTTTAGTTGCATTTTGTTGGATTACGTCGATCTTAACGTACTTACGTAGTGATCAGATTAAATGAAACACAGAGAATTGAAATACAGCACTCCATTGACAAGATACCTTGTGCTGTTTATCTTGTGATTAGGGCCCATGAGCTCAGGTCGGGTTGAGTGAAATCAAACAATTGACAAACCGTACTAAAATGGTTCACAAAATATGATTAATTGGGTCGATTAATACGGTTTAATTTTATGAGATTAAAAAATCGATGGTACCAATTATATTTAAGTTTTGGAAAAAGAAAAACTGTCAAATAAATCACCATCTATCTATCATTGTTAGCCTCTAAAAATTCATCTTATATATTCTTAATCCCTTAATTTGAGGAAAAAATCATTATATATCTTTTTCTCGTGATCTTATCTAAATTTATATTTATGTTATCATAACAACACAAAATATTTAAAATTAATATCTAATACAAATCAAGATTAAAATTGTAGCATAATAATAGTTTATTTGAAGACAGCCAAGCGCTGCAAAGCTTCTTTATTGTAAATGATGAAGCCTTCGAATCAAACACCACCGCAACTCTCACATCTCCAAATAATAATCGAAAACATAATAAAAAAATATTGATGAAAAATAATGGGATAACATATTATTTTATCTTTTACCAAATCCGTATTACTTGATAATATGATTATTATACCATTAATTTTTATCATCATGTGCAATTCAGAAATAAATTATACTACCTGTTAAAATCATTACCTAAATTATAAAATATTTTTTACAATATAAGTAAAATTGTATAATATAATCACACTATTTTCCTAATAACGAACAAAATTGATGTTATATGTATATATGTAAGAAAAAACATTCATACTTTTATAATACAAAATGATTAATTAGACTAAGAGCCGCTTCTGTAAACGTCCCACGAAGCAAAGCTGTTTGCGTAAGAAAATTAGCCATCATATTCAACCACAGTTTCATCAAATTACCACCACCAACATGTTTAGGTCTCTCTGACCAAAAATTTACGGGTTCGAATTTTGCTAATGCTTTTATGGATCTGAGCCTATCATATTTGGTATTACTTACCCATTCTATGTGATTTGTATATTATTGTACATGAACGTTGAGTTTACCTAGTGCATATTGCACACCAAAAATAGCGACTGCGGTTAATTCAATTTTGTGTGTGTGTGTTGGCCTAGTGGTAGAGTGGTTAATGTCCGAGGCCAAAGGTCTCGGGTTCGAGTCCACCGTGACGCAGCCTTTAAAATTTATGTATTAATTGACAAAAAAATTAAAAAAAATAGCGACTACGGATTCTCCATGAATTCAAGAAAACAAGCACCAACATTATTAATTAAATGTATAGTACAGTATCACCTAGATTGAATACTTACACAAAATTTAGATAAATAATACATACTTGTCATCATCAAATGAAGTAATTAAACAAATTAATGAAATCTGTTAGTAATTGAGGTGCTGACTGCTGAATAAGTCACAAATTAAGGTCCAATTTATTAGCTAAGTCTACAGCATTGTTGTGGCAGCGCAGCAAACTAGGCCTCTTGCTCCATCACCCTTCAACTTCGTCACTCACCCACCACATACTCCACTGTGTGTTGTGTGTTTTTTAGGGGCAGTAAGATACACAAAGTCACGTATATAAAAACCCTCATTACAGTCACAAACAAAATCATCAAGTGTAACAATAAACACTGTACATCTTCAATAAACATATATCGTGTTCATACAATAAACAAAAACCATTTATAAGAGTACTGAGGAATAATAAATCAAAGATGACTGTGGCAGAGGGTTCATCCTCTTCATCTTCGAATTTCAAATCCAAAACGACTCCATATGTCGTCGTCTGCTGGATCTTCGCCGCCATGGGTGGCCTTATGTTCGGCTACGACATCGGCATTTCCGGTATAGATTAATATCTCTTGAACTAAATTAACAGATTATCGATATTCTTGAATTTGCCTCTCTCTGCAGGCGGAGTGTCGGCCATGGACGATTTCCTGATCAAGTTCTTCCCCAACGTATACGCGAGGAAACTAATAGTTCACGAAGACAATTACTGCAAATACGATGACCAGATGCTTCAGCTCTTCACGTCTTCGTTGTATCTGGCCGCTCTTGTCGCCAGCTTCGGCGCGTCGAGGGCCTGCACCGTTCTGGGGCGTAAGCCGACCATCAGGCTGGCTTCCGTCTTCTTCATCGCTGCCGCCCTGATCAGCGGAATGGCCCCAAACAAGATCCTGCTGATCGTCGGCAGGATCTTGTTTGGAGTTGGCGTCGGATTCGGCAATGAGGTAACATGGAGAGATTGGCAATGACACACATGCAGTTCCAGTTGAAGTGATAAAATTGTTAACCCTGCACTCTTTTACAGTCTGTCCCACTCTTTTTATCAGAGGTGGCGCCGCCGCACCACAGGGGAGCTGTGAACATCCTGTTCCAGCTGTTCGTAACGATCGGGATCCTGATCGCCAACCTGGTGAACTTCGCGGTGGCAAACATCCACCCGTACGGGTGGAGGATCGCGCTGGGGCTTGCGGGCTTCCCTGGGCTGTTCCTCTGCATCGGGTCCTTCGTGATCATGGAGACGCCGTCGAGCCTGGTGGAGCGCGGGTACGAGACGGAGGGGAGGCAGGCGCTGCAGAAGGTGCGGGGCATGGACGACGTGGAGCAGGAGCTGGAGCAAATCAAGCACGCGTGCGAGCAGGCGAAGAAGGTGAAGCAGCCGTTCAAGAAGCTGATGAAGCGCCAGAGCATCCCGCCGCTCACCATCGCCATCTGGGTCCAGATCTTCCAGCAATTGACCGGCATCAACGCCATCATGTTCTACGCCCCCGTCCTCTTCCAGACCATGGGCTTCAAGAACGACGGCGCCCTCCTCTCCGCGGTCATCACCGGCATCGTCAACGTCCTCAGCACCTTCGTCTCCATCATCTCCGTAGACAAGCTCGGCCGGCGGAAGCTCCTCCTACAGGCCTGCGTCCAGATGCTCATCTGCCTGGTAAGTAAAGCAGGAGATCGACTCTCGTGTTTGATGAATTAATAATACTAAAAAGCATCGATCCAGGTGGGAGCAGGGGTGATCCTGCAGCTGCACCTGAAGACGGTGGGGACGCTGGATAGGACGCTTGCGGCGGTGGTGGTGGTGCTGGTGTGCCTGTTCGTGATGTCGTTCGCGTGGTCGTGGGGGCCGATGGGGTGGCTGCTGCCGAGCGAGGTGTTCCCGCTGGAGACGAGGACGGCAGGGTTCGCATTCGCGGTGAGCACGAACATGCTGTTCACGTTCATCATAGCGCAGGCGTTCCTGTCGATGCTGTGCCACATGAGGGCGGGGATCTTCTTCTTCTTCGCTGCGTGGGTGGTGGTGATGGGACTCTTCGTCTACTTCCTGCTGCCGGAGACGAAGGGCATCGCCATCGACGAGATGGCGGACAGGGTGTGGAAGGTGCACCCGGTGTGGAAGAGGTTCATGCCAACAGATGGAAAGGGCGCTCAGATGACATAACTCTGTAACACCTTGCTTTTCTCTTCCTCCTTCAATAAAGCTTCCAGGGATATTCATTGTACAAACCCAAGTAGGCTCATGTTCATCCATCGATATGCAGCTTCTTGGCTTATAATCATCAAAAGCAAGAGAGACTATGTGTCTATGGACTAAGAGACTTCTTTCAATCCAGATTGTAAGGAATAATCGTGGTATTTCTAGCGATAAAATCGATTTTTGATGAAAATTATATTCTGTTTTAGTTTGATTATACGATTATTATTTAGGATTCAATTAGATACAACATATGATTGAATATTAAGAGAATTAGATGTTTGAAATCAAATATATCAGTTAAAGTAAATGATTTATTCATCTATCATATGTCTCCTTATATAATTATTTTAGTTTAAAATGTATTATTGAAGTTAATTATTTCATAATTAGGGTGTATAATTTATTAAGCTTTATTTTTAAGTAATAAATGTTAATTAGAATTTATTACATCATAATAATATTTTCTATAATAAATTCAATAATGGGACAAAAGAATGTTGGCATAGAGACGAATTAAACCGTTTTACAAAGAAGTAAAACCTGCTAATAGTAGGACTACGATGCAAAAAAGGCTAATAAACACTTCACTCCACCAAGAATGTGTCATTTGGTGTACGGTACGAGTTTTTTATAAAATATTTGATAAATTATTTTAGTTGAGAGATGAAGATCCCACCATGTAGAAAATAAATGATTGATGTTAAATTATAAGAATTAAGTGTGGGCCAAAGAATGGTTTTTGGATAAATAGTGAGTCATCATAAGGTTGAATTATGAAAATTGAGTGTCCCAAAAAAGAAAATTAACACATTCTTTATGAATGCCTACATGCAATTATGACACGCTCTTGAAGAACGGAAGGAGTAAAATAGAACAAAAGTGAGAGGCAACAATCGAAGTTTGAGCGAAGGAAGTGATGGAGCCGTTGCCCTTGGTGTAAGTGGAGATTATATACAAGGTTGTGTCGAAAACCAGGTTGATTGTCCCTGGGGGGCACGTACTGGTGGGGGGAAAGGAATACATCAGTCAAGGTAAACTAAAAACTTTTCTTTTCATAGAACTGGACCTTCTACTGTGATAGTAGATGTAAGTTAACATATGTCAGTTCAGTGCTGATGTCAGTACTTGATCATTTCAAATAAGAAGAGTCTTGTTCAAAGTGATATCAATTAGCAAACATACTGGCTGCTGAGGCAATGGTCAGTTGGACTAATAACTGATGTGCTTGTGGAATGTGGTGTTTACGTTTTTTCTTTTACTGAAAACTCAAAGTGGCGTAAAACTCTTAGTCAAATATTGGCATAGTTAGATTTTCAGTTTATCTCTCCAGTATAAAATCGATACTGATATTATATTTCAAAAAGTGATGTGTTACGTGTGCTGGTGATATTCAATTCAATAACATGCAATGTAAATATGATACTGAAAGTAAAGCACTGAATGTAAAAATCCTGACATGCCATACAACATTTTCGAGCATTACTAAATTAATAAAAATAAAATAAAGAATCAAACTTATGAATTTAATCTATGGCCCAGTCTAAATTACGATGCTCACTTTTATTAAAATGTACAGCCCATATGTTGGAGGCCAAACACAAATGAATTAAAAGAAAAACCATCTCACTTTCTCTTATGACTTTCGTCCTCTCGATGATCGACCTTTGTCGGCACTCTCTCTCACTCACTCTCACAGAGAAGCTACATCGCCTCCGGCGACCCCGCGCCGGCAGCCACCACCTCCTTTACGTATGTCCGCTCGTCTACCTCCTCTCACTCGACGAGGATTCGCAATGGAAAGAATTCAAACGACAAAATAGAAGAATATGAATGGTGGTCCTTCAATGACTGTTGAGGTTGAATAACAAATTGCAGGTTTGAGAGGGGATAAAGAATGAACCTTAAGAAAGGATCTTGCTTGAGAAATTGCATAAATGACTCTATTATTATCTCAATATATATGTGTGTGCATAATCCAACCTTCATAGGTTAATGAAACGCTGCACAATTGAATTTTCAAAAACTATCAAACCAAAGCTCAAGATAATCGAACAACGATTTCGAAGAAGGAAGTTCCTCAAATATCAGCAAATCTCCAGAGCTTAAATATACTTATCAGCTTAAGATTTCATATACACTTCCTTGCGTCTATGATATTACCTTGTATATCTTTATCCTAGACCTACTGAGTTTATCGTCTATGATAACTCAGATCACAAGTTGGAAAACCCCTTTACAAAACCCCCCATAATTTAGTAGAAGTTTGGAAAGTAAGCAACGAAATGTTAGTTGCTGAAAGCTTGGTTTCTAGCACCTGTAAGCTAGAGGTTAAGTCAACTGCATCCTGAAAGCAGTTACAGTTTCCTAGCACCAGTGAAGCGTAGGAAGAACGCTAAGTTTGGTAGAATATTGTAAAGTGACCTCGGTATCTAGGTTTATTTTGGTATCCATAAATAAGATCTAATCTCGAGCTAGTGGATTTACTAAGCAATCAGTCCATGGATATATGAGTTGATCTCTCTGAACCACATAAAAACAATGTTTTATTTACTTTTTGTACTTTCTTATATTAACTGTTATTGAACTATCATCATCAGCACAAATGCAACATAACATCATTTTGAAACCCTCTATCAGTACTAGTTCGATACTGAGGAGTTATAAACTAAATACTGACTAATCAATATTTGACTAAGTTTTAAACCTGAGTATCAGTTTTATGTAAGGCAAATCAGTAACCATCACATTCTGCACGCACATCAGTTATCAGTCCAACTAACTTGCTACCTTAGTAGTCAGTAGGTTTGCTAACTGATATTACTCAATACAAGACAGTCGCTATTTGAACTGATCAGTAGTACTGACACCAGTATTGGACTGTCAGTTAATCGACTAGCTGATCTCAACATACAGTTAGTCTTGTCAACAGAAAAAAGTTTTAATTTGTCTACCTGATGTATCTCTCCCCTCCTTTCCTTCTCATACACCAGAACATACACAACGAGACCCATCATTGTTCATCATAAATTTCTTGTTCACAAAATATACTATAGAAATAAAGTTACTTTTCCTAATTTGTTATTTTGGATGTTCAGGTAGAATGTAATCCAATCCACATTTATGTAATCTATGAACCCTAGTCTATCCGATTGAGTATATTGATCATGCTCTTTAAATATATGCAAGATATTAATTGATTGAAATATATTAATCTACTTATATAGTTACTTTATTTTATTAGTTAAACATGTTAAATATATTTTTTAGTAGCAGGTGTGCATACTTAATGTAAATACATATACTATCATGTATACGGCACTATATAACTAATAAAGTACGTGATATAATTATATTATACAACATACAGTTATAAAATATAATAAGAATATTGAAAAGAATAAATATAATATTAAAAAAATATATACAATTGAACAAAAATCTAACATATATAAAGAAAATTAATAAGTAATTGCACCTATGTAATATCGCAACTATCATATTTATGGTTAAAAGAAAATAGGGTTATTAGCGGATAAATACATCAATTTTTGGCCAATTTTGGTTTTTTCCACAGACTTTTAAATTTATCACAAAATATACAAAATTAATGACTTTAGTGTTTTTACCATAATTTCAAATTCAGGCCAAATTAGATCTGACTTGACATCTCGAAAATTTAGTATAGATTAAACGGTTAGTGATATAAACGAAATCGTGAAAAGATGACATAAAACATCGTCGTTCCATCAAAATAAATTGGATTTTTTATTTCTATGATATTTATCACGTCAACTCTCATTACAAAGATCAAGTCTTCTCGTTTGTTTCATCGTCTGGTTCTAGTTCGGATCAAAACAATCGATATCCTCTTTCTACGATGTCGTTTATATTACCGATCGTTTTATCTATGGTAAATTTTGAAATGTCAAGTCAAATTTAATTTGGCTTAAATTTGAAATAGTGATAAAATTACTAAAGTCATTAAGTTTGTGTATTTTGTGACAATTTTTAAAATTCGTGAAAAAACTAAAATTTATTCAAAGTTGGTGTATTTATGTACCAATAACCCAATAAAATATATGTGATTGTTACTTTAGATGAATAAATTAGTAAATATTTTAGGAAGACCAAATATTATGCATTCACCATATTTTATGAAGTACAATAAAAATGTATGAATTCATGTTACTGTTTCTATATAATATACATACATGATATATAATCACAATTGTAGATATCGCATGTAACATATAATGTTAAGAACAACTAATACTCATTAATTGTAAGATTACATATGCAGTCCATTATATATATAGAGAAAGCACATATCAGGGAATTTTGAAAAATAAGAATAGATTTTATGGAGATGAGGATCGATGTAATGCCTCCAATGTATAATAGAATATGCCAATATGGAATTAATAGATGTTACAAAAAAATTTACGCAAAGAAACATGAGGTGATCTCATGTACATCCGTTCGTACATACGGACTTTGATACTTTTCTTCAGTGTAAATGAGATTTTTCTTCAATGCAAATGATATTTTCTAAATTATAAGATAAAAAACAAATGATGATTTTCTTTAATGTAAATTATACTTTTGCCCGTCCGCATGTACAAGAGTTTTTGTGAAGAAACATATATGTGGACACTATGTGCTTCTCCTTTCCTTTAGATTAGGCTCGAAATAGATTTTCATCTCGGAATCATACGTGGAACATTAAGATACGTCAAATACATAAAACATTAGGTAATATTTTGTGAAAATCAAACTTAGGAAGCTAATTCATGGCTTTCCACTAAAATCCGCACATAACACCCCTTTGTTATTCTATTTTAGCCCTATATTCCGGAGGGTTCCATAATAGTCTCACAATAAAATAAACGCAACCCTTCTATTTCATAACATCTATCTATTGAATTATTCATGTAAAAACCCCCAACCAAAAGATCTCTTTAAAAACAAATCTTCACAGCTGAGAATGAGGATCAAACCCTTTATCTTGTCCATTTTTCTCCCCATCAAGATAGTAATCATCCATAAACCTCTTCCACAACCAATGCTTCTTCCACACCATCTCCGTCATCTCTTCGATGGGCACGTTCTTCGTCTCGGGCACCAAGAAGAACACGAAGAACGACATCAGGAGCACCCAACCCGAGAAGAAGAAGAAGATCCCGAACTTGAAATGACACAACATGGACAGGAACGCTTGTGCTATCACAAACGTGAAGAGCAAGTTCACACACACGGTCACGCTCTGCCCGGCCGACCGCGTCTCCAATGGAAAGGTCTCACTCGGGATCAGCCATCCGAGTGGCCCCCAAGACCACGCGAATGCGGACACAAATGTGCAGATCAAGATCACCACGAATATAGCATATCCACGACTGAGATCCTCGGAGTGATCCTTCACCTTTAGCCCTAGCACCACCGCGATGACCACTTGGGATAGGAACATCTGCACCCCAGCCTGGAGCAACAGCAAGCGCCTCCCCAGTTTGTCGACAGAGTAGATGGAGACGACCGTGGATAGCACGTTGACAGCACCGGTGATCACGGCGGAATACAAGGCTGCATCGCTCCCAAATCCAACAGTGTCAAACAAGACAGGAGCATAGAACATTATGGCATTAATTCCTGTAAATTGCTGAAAATCTGCAACAACAATCCAACAAATTTCTTTTGATCAATGAAAAATTAAATTAAACTAAGAAAAAGGACATAAACATAAGACTACCAAAATGTTGAACAAACCTGCAATGCAACAGCTATGATTAACTGAGGCCTATTCCTCCTCATGAGAAGGTTTCTAAAGGGGTGCTTCACGAGCTTGGCGACGCGGCTGGCCTCAACGAGCTCCAAGAACTCAGGCTCCACATTATCTATGCCGCGGATTTTCTTGAGCACGGCCTTTCCTTTGTCTAAATGGCCACGTTCTATTAGACTGTTTGGGGTGTCGAGTACCAGCAATGCGCCTACGGTGAGGAGGCCGGCAGGGATACCGGCCAGCCCGAGTGAGACCCTCCACCCCCATCCACCTTTGATTCTGTCACACACATTGGGTAATTTTAAGTTTACAACACAATAAATTTGTGAACAAGAAACCATAGTTTTTTCACATTTTGGAATCCATTTTTTGATCTTGTGGTACTAATAATTACTACTAACTCCAATCTAGTTGCTTTAGTATCATCATTTCATAACCATAACATACATTAGAAAAAAATAAAGTTTGCAACACAAGATTTGTAGCTACTTACCTAATTCAATTTGTGTCAAGAATGTAAGAAACTATAATTATTCCATATGTTTGTATTTGATCGAGCTAATGCCATTTCATCAAATCTGAATTCGTACGATTTCAAGAAATTTTTAATCTGCATCATCAAATGTTCAAGATTTTGAAACTAGTAGGAACTAATTTAATATCCATTCAAGGATTCACTAACATTAGTCAATTATTTGAGCAGTTCCCTTGAAAAATGGAAAAGATCAAATTTTCAAATTTCTAAAGTTGTTAATCTTGTATCTTGAATTCTAGACAAATGGTTCACTATCCACGTTGTGGGATTTATTTTTTCTATATTGATTGAGTACGATGGTCAGTTGGTCACATGGATCTCTCTGTGTCTATTAAATTTTATTATCGTGTTGTCATTATATAGTAAAGTATTTTATTTGAATGCCACATAGAAAATTAGAGCAAAAACAAAATGTTGACCATAACTACATGCCACAAATAGGAGGCGTACATGTAATGTTGCGCATTTCACGAATAGAATTAATTATATACGATTATTTGATCAAGAAACAAACAACCTTATCTTTCTTACAAGTTTTAATTTGACTTCAAGAAAATTACTGCAAACATGAATAAATAATCTAAGACAACCTTAAAATAAATTTAAAAAGAAATAGAACTTACTTGGCAGTGCCGTAGTTGACGAGATTGGCAAAAAGAATTCCAATGGTAACATTAAGTTGGAATAAAATGTTGAGCCCTCCACGTATTCTCGTCGGTGCAATTTCTGATAGAAATAGTGGGACAGCCTGAAATATTCATACATTTTTAATACTATAATTTCCAATAAATAAGTCCCAACATATTTTATTAAATGAATAAAATAATAAAGGAAAATATAATGCCCATAATAGATGATTGAATTATGAATAATGATGAAGGATACATGTCATGATGATGTCATAGTTAAAAATTACATGATTGAATTGTTTTTTCTTGTTCTGTCACATTTCTTTTAGATAGGATTAAAAGGCGAAGGAATATTCAAATATTTCTAAATAATAGAATTGTGAAAAAAGAAAAGGATTCTAATCATTCCAAGGAAAAAAAAGTGGAAAAATAGCAATAATGATTCATGGGCAAGACCTTTGTGAAGAATAAAGTTGGAGAAAAATGGATTTTTCCATACTCACACCAAGCTAAAAAGCTAGATACCTTCATTGTCACACTGAGTGACAAAACTGTCTCAATCCCATATATATAAAACTTACTCAATCTTCAAATATATTTAAATATTTAAAACAAACTGTTTATTGTTTTTTTTTGTATCATACGGAGCACTTGCTATCTTAAGGTCAAGTTGGATAAACCCCACGTTCCTATACAATACCCTGCAAACCATTGTTCATTTTATGTGCAAACCATTGTTCATTTTATGTGAACCTGCATAAGTATTACTAGTGTTTATATATATATATATACCAAATTCCAATTAATTGTCGACACGTACCAAGTGACTAGTGTACACACGTGCCACGAAAATTTCCCTCTCTTTGGAAAATATATTGATAATTACTTTCCTAAGATAAAACAAATTTATTATGTAATTCGAAAACAACTGGTCTGAAAAGTAAGGAAATGATGTCCATATATAAGAAAATATCTTGGCCAATTGGCAATAATTTTTTGGTGAAAACACTTGCAACTTTAATTTAGAATCTCATAAATAAATAGTAAAATATTAAATGGTACATGTGAATATAATAGCACGCGGTTGGACTTGGACCCCATAAATAACTACTATCCGCATTATATATTTTCCAAGTTGGGACCCTATTGATTGTAACTTTAAAAATTAAACAAATAAACAAACTAGTACAAGAAAATCAAATAAGGACATTATTGACTCAACCTAAAAAGGTGACATATATTCAAAGTTTCCCAATAATGATAAAGAAATTTAAAACTATAAAACCAAAGTAGAAAATATAAATTAAAACATATATTCGATTCGTCCCACACTTTCTTTCCTAGTTTTCGTTCTATTATCTTCCCAACTTATTATCATCTATAATATCATTTATTTACACTTTTTACCATCCATGACCTACCATTATTTCTATTTTTTATCCTCAACAACGCACTTATTTACACATTTTTATACCTTATGGCACACCACTAACTAATTTAATATTACACTATTGTGGAACTCTTACTCCACTCATAATACATTCAACAATTTTATTAAAACTCGTGTCGAAGATATCTAGGAATAGATTTGGGGGACGGAGGGAGTAGTATACTGGCTAGTATTTGAGGAACATTTATTGTACCTGGTTTGCGAAGCCGACGCCGCAGCCGAGCAAGATCCTACCAATGATGAGCATAGCAAGATCTTGGGCTGCAGCATTAAGAATAACTCCAGCAATGAAGAAAACACCGGCAATTAGCATAGTCAATTTCCTCCCAAGCCTTCTTGTGGTGTAAGAGGCAAAGAAAGTTGCAGTTAAACCAGCCAGATAGAGTGATGATGTGAATAACTGCAGCCCTTGATTATCATATTTGCAGTAATTACTGTTTAATTTTGGATCTTTTGCCCTCTTGGCAACTTCCGGGAAGAATTTTTCCAAGAAAGGGGTCATTGACGTGACGCCACCTGTAAAATAAAATCGTTAATTAATTAAAAATTAATGCTTTGAATCTGAAAATAAAATAAAATAAAGTAGCTGTAAAGGTTATGCTTGAACATGAAACAAGCAAATTTATTAAAATAAAATAAAAAAATAGTTGTGATGAATCATGAGGCAGAACAAAATCTTCAAAAGATCACGCTAGTTGAATTTTAATTAATTTGTAAAAAGGGCCCTGGAAAATACAAGAATTAATTAATATATATCCAGATCTCGTGGTTCCTTTTCATCATAAATAATTCATATTTCCAACTCTTTTTTCTTGTTCTATGGATGATGAAGATTTTCTACGGATAATTATGATGAAGATTATTTTTAAACGCATAATTAATTGAAGGACAAAAAAGACGTTGTTTTCTAAATATCCAAATTCATTAACATAGAGCTATAGTTTCTATCTACAGATAAACCGTTTCCATTCAAAAAAATAACGTAACAATAAAATGAAATTGATTCATGATTCAAACTCACCGGAGACGCCAACATCATAGCCGAACATTAGGCCGCCGGTGGCAGCCATTATGCAAGAAATGATGACTATAGTTGTGATCTTCGCCTCGAACTCTGTGCCGCCGCTCGAGGCTGCAATTCCTCCTCCGGCCATGTTTTGTAGTTAAGAGTTCGATCTATCTGTCAATCTTATATTTTATGTAAGTTTTTAGGAAATTCTCAAATTTAAGGTTAGGACAAGAAGGTTATATAAGGGGAGAAAAATGAGAGTTATTATGTCATGAGTGATGAGAACTATAAGACTACGAGTGTGCATATGCTGCAAATATATATAGACTGCGGAAAGTCAAGAAACAAATAGATGGGTGGGGGGGGGGGTGTTACCATTGGTATCTTGACACGTGTTTATAATTGTGTTGCTCATAGGTTTCTTTATTATTTTGGATAAGACTATCATATTCAAATTTGAGCATATTACATTTGATTTTTATAAATGATTTATTCATTTTATGAAGTTTGTAGATTATATTATACAAAAATATAAGATTTATCCAATATGAACCAAAATAACGACTGTAAGTTTCTCATGAATTCAAAATAATAATAATAATTCTAGAAAACATATTTGTGCCTTATTGTTTGATACTCCTTATGTCCCAATTAAAATATCTCACTTTTCTTTTTGGATTGTCTCATTATAAATATCTCATTCCATTTAAGGAAATAATTATCCCTTCAAAAAAATGTGGACCCTATCCATTTTTAACACTTTAACTACTTTATACATTTCTTTTAAATACTTGTACTCAAAAGAAATGTGACACTTTAAATAGGTCGGGGGAGTACAAATGTATGTCAATGAATGCAAAACTATATAATAATACCTATAGTATTATTATTGTTAGTAGCTTTATCCTATCATTCACTTTACAACGATTGATTGTTGACTCAGCACACCAAAAATATACGTATATAAACACATCAAAATAAAAATGAAAGAAAAAATGTAAATAAAAACATCATTGTTCAGCAAAAAAATGATATTATTCCCTAATTTTATATAATTCCGAATTCGTTGATTGTAATAAAGAATTGTTCCACACCACTGACTATACTAGGCGATGGTGTGGTTTTTGGCTTCTCTTCTAATTAGTTGATGCCTAATTACTAATTAGTCAGTCACGTCTCTACATCTCAAATGGATTAGGAACAAATTATATATCTTTTATTGATTATTAATTGCGCCATGCATTTGAATTTTAGTGAGATTATGGTAATGTGAATTATAACTGTTTTTTATATTAAATAATCATCATTTTATGTATCTTTATATCTTTTTAGTACATCTTATCCGTAGCGGTTGGTTACTGTAGATGCCAAATTTAATTTATGTAACAGGATTGTGTGAAATAAATATGGCTAAAATTAATTGATTTAGTGATGTATTGTATGGATTTACATTTATAACATAAAAGGAAAGGATTTGATCTCCCGTGAGTTTTGGTAACTGTGAATAATTAATTTTCGTAATATTCTCTCCATTAGGGTTGTTAATTTCATTTCTCGTTCATCCCAAATATGTGGCTTGTTACTTTTTAAATGCATTAATAATTTTATTTTACATTATTATCATTATTATGAAATATATATATATATATATATATATATATATATATATATATATATATATATATATATAGTGAGGTTCAAATAAGAACACCGCCTCATCAATATGTTTGCTAATATGGAGAATTCTCTTGTTAATATCCATGTTACCCGCAAGCCTCATAAGTCGTTGTCGCCCTTCTCGAGCTTCACAATGTGCTCCATTAGGGTTGTTAATTTCATTTCTCATCCCAAATATGTGGCTTGTTTCTTTTTAAATGTATTAATAATTTTATTTTACATTATTATCATTATTATGAAATATATATATATATATAGTGAGGTTCAAATAAGAACCAATTTTAACGTGAGAACTAAGAACTACGAAAATTCTTTACGGAAAAAATGAATTTGCTATAAAGTTAATGAATCATTGTAAAATTCTTGAATTTAAAATTCGAATTTTCACCGAGTTCGAATCCCATTAAATGAAAATTCTATTTTTTTTATTCAAGAACTTTCCAGTTGATTCATCAAAGTTTCATCTTGAATTCATCAATTTTTAGTTCTCATGTTCTCACGATAAAAATAGTTCTCACGTTAACCTCCTATATATATATATATATATATATATATATATATATATATATATATATAGATTTTAAAGAAAGGTTCTGTGTTAGAGGGAGAAATAGAGTTATGACAACAGTTACTGGTCTTTTTATATTACTGTCTCCATTCACCGTTTTCGTTTATTATTTTGGTGGCGAGTTTTAATAAATTATAATGAGTGTGGAGATAATAAATGAATAGATCAATAAATAGTGGGATTAAAAAGTGTATCATGGGATAATAAATAAATATATTAATTGATAACATGTGTAAATATATAGGTCATAGGTGATTTTTTATAAATAAGTGAATAGATTTAGGGTAAAAATTAATGTAAAGTTGATGTTTTTAAAAAATAAAAATAAATATTTTTTTGTTGATTGACCAAAATGAAATTAAATGAACGAATATGGTGGATGGAGGAAGTACCATTTTCCGAGAAAATTTGGTAGTAATATACGTTTTATGAATTTTTTATACTTTTTACGTAGCTGTTCACATAATTGATATGTATGCATAAAATATTCATTAAATTATCACAGATGTGAACACTTAGTAATCTTTTATCATACATTTCATGTACGGTCGCTATTCTACCGACTGAATTAATAAGTATCTACATGATTAATTACTCTCAGCCACAAACACAAAGAATTACGACAATTTGTGTAATCTTTTGAAACTTCTATGACACGTCTTTTTTAGGGAATATAATTTTAATTAATGTAATACAACAATATTAGTGATAGTGATAATAATAATAATAATAAATTACATATGACCTTATAGTCGCTACTCTCATGTCAGCATCGGATATTAATAGAAAACAACAAGCTATACAAAACCAATTGCTATAAGAACTCAGAAAAAGAAAAAAAGAAATTCGTCATGGACTAAATAAAAGTTACAATAATTCGATTGGTCAAAGTTGTTACCATTTTAAATTCTAAATTTTGATTTATGGTACGAAAGCAAAGGCTGTTGCGACATGTGTTATTACATTATTTGTTAGGATATTAGCCGTGGAATCTTCAACATGTGTGAACATGTGACCATATATTCGAACGGGAGTCAGCATTTTTGCCCGAATAATTATCAGACTAAATCCTAAATTAATTAACTTATTTCAAAAATATTATAGATTTTTAATAATATCAAAGTACTTGAACTATTTATATTGTTCAAAAATATATTTTCTAATATTTTTTATTAATGAAATGTTGATTGCGATTTTTCATAGTAAAAATGAGTTCATACTTTCACTAAGTTAATGAGTATTATTAAAAGTGAATTTTATATTGAGTATACCGTAATGTTGTTTTACGAGATTTGATAATTGATTACTGTGTATAATTTCTAAGTAGTTACTTTCATGAAGACTTTTAAGAACTATAATAATAAATTTATAGACATAGCACAACACAATATAACTAATGAAACTTACATTGTACATTACTTCTTTTGGATTTTTTGGTTGTAGAAACAATATTCTTATTCTAATTATATTTGTCACATCCCCTCTAATCCAAAGGACAGATTAGAGAGAACTGGAGCTTGGAACAATGATTACAAAACAATTAATAAGAATAATCGAAAGATTTCGGAGATAACATTTATCGAACTTCAATAAGCAAACCTTATTTACAAGGCAAAAGTCAATTTCAGATGTAAAGGCTACAAGTTCCTTTAACAAGATGGGTTCGATAATTCGCATGATCTGTTGTCAACAACAACATACAATAACATTCGAATATGCGTGAAAGCATGTGAATGCATATATGACGATATGCACTCGAGGGTTTTCTTTCAAACATAAAAATACCAAAAGATTTCGACTACTCAACATCTCGCTCCATCATCATCATCACTCAATCGCACATTTAAAACAAATATGCGGTGAGTACAAATAATGCACTCGATGGCTCATGCCAAAATAATTTATCAAGTTTGAATTACTCGCCCATCACAAGAATAACACGAGGTTTTAATTTGAAATACTCGTGTTTACTAAATATTTTCTATTATTTTTACGTAAATGTCGCGGCGAGCATTTTTCACGTATGTATGATCCACATCCACCACAACAATTCATCCAACAATAATTCACGCGCTGGAGAGGAGGCCTCCTCTCACAGACGCCATGATCGGCCGAGCACCCTTCAAAGACACAAATACAAATAATCGGTCACAAAATCCGGTCATCTCAAGACATGATACGAATTCTCCATCATCCTTGGGGGTACTTCCAAGAATACGAATTCAAGCATGTCATAAAGTGGGAGCTACCCAACATTATGCATCAATAATCATGGATTGGATACATATATAAAACATAAACATTTTGGGCATGTAATTAAATAAATCAGTTCATAAATATTTGCTTGCAATAAAGCATCATAAATAAATCATTTGATAAGTTCTATTAATTTGAGTATAGTAAAGCCCACATTTACTTTTGAGCGTCGATTCTCGATACGCGTGTTCTTTTCTTGTTGCTTGTGAGCCTTCACGTCCCACCTTTACGCAAAATTTTACGTTTAGCACGTTGGCACACTTTTCGAGATTTTCAAAGTTCATTCAACTTTGATAAATAAAATAATAATTCGACGTTTGGATAAATCTTAATACGTTGAAACGACGTATTTCAATAAAAATAATTCTCATATCTCGAGAGGCGTAATATGATCTACGGTCTCATTTTAACCTTTAGGTTAAATAATTAACGATATAATAACGTTATTCAATAAAACGATTTCAATTATGAAATCTTTTTCTCACAATTGAGATATTCAGATAAAAGTAATACGTTTTTCACGTATTAGCGTATTTAACGAACGTAATTCCTACGTTAATTTCGAAAGTCAACCTTTTTGACTTTTCGTTATAAAACTTCAATAAACATATTTTAATGAATAAATTCAATATAAATCGATTTTCAATCGATTTCTTTTTATATAGCTTTAATCCTCGATTTTTCACGTAAATCGATAAACTTGATTAATATCTTCTTTCAATATTAATCTTTTAATACATTAAGCATTATTTATGCTTTTAACGTTATTTAATATAACGTTTCTTCGTAAACATAATATTCTATGTTTAATAATTCTCAAAAATTCAATTATGTCTAATATAATTTTTTAGACATATAATATATATTTATTCTTGATTAAAAAGGAATTAAAATTCCTTATTTAAAAACACAAAGCTCACGGCTTTTGTGTAAAAATTTCCAACCTTGTTCTAAAAATTCCTCTAAATTCATATAGTGTATTATTTTACACTATGATCATTAATATGTATTAATATCACTATAGAAAATTTCGAACTCGCCTATATACATACTATAGGTCTCGAAAATTCCCAATAATTATCAAATAACTTCCTAAAATTATAATTAAATTATACAAGGCTCTAAACTTAATTTATAACATAATTATAACCTAAAGTCCAACATATTAAATTTCTACACCAAGGTATAAATTGTTCATGGTTTCGGTTCTTTTCAAAAAAATACCCTAAACATTTTTATTAAATTCCAATTAAATTATAATATGCTTATATACTATCTCGTAGCACTAATACATCATAATATTACATTATAACAACTTACAAACCATTAAACCTAAAGCATTAGGTTTCGGCTATTTTAGGTAAAAATAGCTATATATATCCAAAAATTCTAATAAATTCCAATATGACATAATTAATACCCTAGATCAACAATATGTTATTATAACACTTAAATAAAAATTGTACAATAACTTAGCATTTCTACACAATTTTCGGTAATTTTAAAAACTAAGCATAGGATTTTTATAAATTTCCTAAAATTCACAATAAGCTTCTATATCATCATATATCATGAATCCACTCTCAAATCATTCATTAAAATTTTCGGTACCCATGAATAATTTCATAGCATGCTTGAATCAATTTTAAACATGATATATGCTTACATAAAATCACACTACACATATTTAATTAAGAAGCTATCATGCTAGCATACTTTTTCACAATTAAAACATGCTTAAAAAAATAATTTGAACCATTTGATCATTGAAAAATTTAGGTATTATCGAAGCTTGTTCGATATCTAACCTCGTTAACGGTGTCGATCGGTTGTAGAGTGATTAAAGCTCAAGCTTTTTGGAAGAGAATGGAAGAAAATACTTTGGGTTTTCTAAGTGAAGCTCTCGATTCTTATGTGTTTTTGAGAAGAGGAATGAAAGTGGTTAATGTTTCAAGACTAATGATACTTAATTAAATATAAGAAATGAAACACACTCACACAAGCTCTCTCTCTCGGCTCTCTCAATCAAAATGCAAGACACAAATAAAATTTTGGAAGTCAAAGTGCATATGTCATAGATAAAATATACCTTACACATGCATTTACTCTTTGCTAAGCTTTATTAAAACTTTTGGGAGAAACAAAAATTATTTTTGTCTCATGTACAATAGCTGTCGTCGACCTCCATGGCGCGTGTAAGAAATTTTCAGATTTTTTTGTGTTATTACACAAATGTATTTATTACACTCTTTCCCAAATATTATATATACATCATCAAGGTATTCCTATAGTCAAAGAAATCGGCTACTTCACTTGCCAACATGCCTCAATTGATTTTTACTTGATAAATGTGTAATTAGATCACATTTGTATCAATTAATTCATAATATAGCATTACTACTTCAAAAATGGCGTGAACTTGTCCTTTGAACACAAAACTCACGGCCTTTCCATTCTACATGTGATATATAATTTATTTTCATGCTAATTATACATATATATCATAATATATGTTTTATACGATAAATTATATCATAGGAAAAATTATTGGTATTATTTCATGCAAGAAAACCCTAATTTTCGAATTAGGGTTTTCGAAAATTAGTGCATTGTCCAATAATTAATCCTTAATGTTCTAGCATTGTTTTAATGCTAAATAATACTCTCATTACATAAAATAATCATAGGAATTTAAATACTATAATTCCTTGATCATTAGACTTGATTCTCAAGTCATCTCTAAACGTTAACGTTTGAAACGTCTCAAAACGTTAATTATCGACTCATCTCAAAATGGTCGTAATAAAGCTGTAATCACTTTATTAAATTATTCCAATAATAATGGAATTAAATTCTAAGCTTAAAACTTAGAAAATATCACGAGCATTTAATTATCGATACGTAATCGACGTAGAAATAATATTGTTGAAATACGTTACATATTCGTATTTCTCGATTCACATTTATTTGTGAATAAAACATAGGAATTTATTATTCCAAAGATAATCGAAATCATTATTCGATGTTTTAATAATCAAATTATCATAATAATACTCTAATTTACGAAATTAATATCGTAATTAGGCTTTTAAATAATCGGGGTATTACAATATTTCCATTTAAAGTCAATATTTTCTCTAATAAATGAGTCATGAAATATTTTTTTACCAATAGAAATGATGCTATCAAATAATTTCACGAGTCCAAAATATTAATCTCATCTTTAGAAAAAATTTCAATATTTACTATCAAATGTAGACTTATGAGACTTTGTAGTGGCTCTTCACAAAGCTTTGAATAAGTAAGCAAAAATCATTCAAAACCTACATCAACAAAATAGATTCAATATAAATCTAATATCCAGCCCAACATCAACCTTAACTACACAAATAAGATATATCATATACAATCGAATGTTCACCAATAATTAGGACTGTAAACAAACCAAACCGTTCGTGAGCTACTCGGAGCTCGGCTCAAAAAAAGCTCGTTCGAAATTTGATCATTTTGTAAACGAGCTGAACTCGAGCCTCGAATCGAGCTCGATAAGTTTATCGAGCCGAACTCGAGCTTAGAGATGTTCGGCTCGTAGGCTCGCGAACATGTTTGGTTCGAACTCAAACAAGTCAGTTCGCGAACATGTTCACGAACCCTGATTCGAACACGTTCGCGAACTCTTATTTGAACATGTTCGCGAACCTTAATTCGAACATGTTCACGAACATGTTCGCGAACATATAAAATAATAGATTATTTATACATATTTAAATAATTAAAATGAATAATAAATTATAAAATATATGTTAATTATAATTATTTAGCAACAAATAAGCATATATATGAAGTATTGATAATAAATTATTTATATATTTAAATAATTAAAATAAATAATAAATTACAAAATATATATTTTAGTATAAATAACTTATATAACTAATTAACTAATTATCCTATTTATACTAGTATAATATTTTGAAAAGTAAATGTAATCGAATGATATTGAATATTATATTCAGTTTATTTAGTATATATATATATTATTTTAATCAAACCTTAATATATATTTTCATGTGTGTTATAAAATAAAATCATTAAATGAACGATTAATTAATATAATGAGATATTGATTTGGAAAACTAAAAAATAATAACATGATTTATTAAGTTATCTTATGAACAAAACGTTAATCGATTTAGATAATTACAATGTATAAGTATACAAGTATACTTGAGTTACATAGTTATATTTATATCTCTGTAGTTATAATTCTAAAAATAAATTACAAATAACTTACATAACTAATTAACTATGAGATATATATAATAATAATTCATAATTCTAATATAAAGTTCATCTACCTTTATAACTAAGTAACTATGAGATAAAACAATTACTCCATAATTTATAACTTATAAGTAGATTTTGAAAAGTAAATATAATAGAATGATATTGAATATTATCAAATGAAATATTCAGTTGGAAAATTAAAAACATAACATGATCTACTAAGTTATCTTATGAACAAAAATAGTAATATAGATCATTATAATATATAAATATACAAGTATGAATTACGTAGTTATATTTATATATCTATAAGTATAATTCTAAAATAAATAACATCTAACTTACATAATTAATTTCTAATTTATGTATACAGCCCTACCAATAATTACCCAAAAAAACACCAAATATGTTCATGTTTACCGTCTTTCCATCAAATTCATCATCTGATAGTCATTAAGTAATAGCCAAAATAAAATAAACATCAAATATATATGTTTATTTTTACAAAAATGATAACTAAATAGAGTCATCATAAACTTTTAAAAATGATTATGGTGAAAACGATGTCGTTTTTGCCACGTGAAAATTCCAGCCAGCATTCCGTTAATAAAAAAAATTAAAGAATACATTTTTTGTATAATATAATAAGTTAGATCTTTCATTAATATTATTAAAAGTTCATGATATTTTTAGAACAAATCAATTAATTTAGGATTTAATTCCATAATTTTCATTTTTCCCTTCTCCATATGTTTATGTAAAGTACAAATTTGAGTATGTATGCACCTCAATTCTCAATATTAATGGTATATATATATATATATATATATATATATATATATATATATATATATATATATATATATATATGAGAGGTTAATGTGAGAACGATTTTTATCGTGAGAACCAATAAATGATGAATTCGTTGTAAAGTTGATGAATCTGTCGAGAAAGTTACTGAATCCAAAAATATTCAAAAAAATAGAATTTTTCGTCCTTAATGGGATTCGAATCCAGGTTATAAATGTTGAATTTTTGGATTCAATAACTTTCTCAATGGATCATCAATTTTCATAGTGAATTCATTTTTGTTCATAGCAAAATTTTGTGGTTCTTAATTCTCACGTTAAAAATAGTTCTTATTTAAACCTCTCTCTCTCTCTCTCTCTCTCTATATATATATATATATATATATTTGATATATTCGATAGACTATTCGTTAAGCATACTTCAATCAACAAAGTAGTTAAATTTCACACCGCACAATTGTTTTTTATATATATATATATATATATATATATATATATATATATATATATGATTGGTTATAGAGAATCACCTCTTAGATAAGAACTAAGAACCAATAATCATCGTTAGATTAAATAAGATCGGACGACTCATTATTATTTAATGATAAAAATAATCAAATCCCGAAATTTTCGCTAGGGGTGAGCAAAACCGAATCCAACCGAAAAACCGAACCGAACCATAGAAATTTGGTCGGTTTGGATCGGTTTTAAAAGCTTTAGTTCGGTTTGGATGCAAAAATGAAAACCGAATTTTTTCGGTTTGGTTCGGTTTAGTAATCCGAAATTTCGGTTCGGACCGAATCGAATCAAGTATATATATATATATATATATATATATATATATATATATATATATATATATATATAAACTAAATTATTAAAATATTAAACCCTCTTAAATTATACATATATATATATATATTAAACCTATTAAATTATATATATATATATATATATATATATATATATTATATTAAATTATTAAAGTTCGGTTAACCAAAATCGAATCGAAACCGTTAAAAATTCGGTTCGGTTCGGTTCGGTTTGAGTAAAAATTCGGTTCGGTTCGGTTGAAATTTTTGAACGGTTCGGTTTTTTCGGTTTTGGATTTTCGGTTCGGTTTTCAACCGAACCGATCGAATGCTTATCCCTAATTTTCGCTATTTGGATATTTCATATTTTATTCTTCGTTGTTCATATAATTCGTGTTGTTGTTCATGTAATCGTAGTTCTTGTGCATGCTATTCATTCCAATCCATTGTTATATTCATGTAATCCATGGTGTTATGCATATAATCGTAGTAATTATGCATATGAGAATAATTACGAAAATCAATATACAAAATCCCTTGATTTTAGGGCTAAACGGTTATCATTAAAATATGAGGATAATAAACTACTTATAATTAATCTTGACCGTTGGATTATAAAAATGAATGGACCAAATTAGTTCTTAGTTCTCAAAAAAATTGGAATTCTCATTTGATCAATTCCCTATATATATAGGAGATGGATCATGTAGGAAATGATAATTTGGTAGGAAATAGAAATGAATCTGTGCCTTTGATTCGTTGGATCAATGGTTGAGATTTAATTTCGGTTGTGCTACAGTTTGGTGTTTTGTGTGCTACGCGGATTCATCGTGCAAAGAAGAGAGCCCTTCTTGTGCTATCTTTGCAATGAAGATGTGTTAAACTAATATATTTAGCATATTTGCTACGAAGAGATTAAATATATGCTAAATAAACATGTGCAACATAGTAATTCTGATTGTGCTACACAAATATGAAAGATTGCTAGACTTACATATCTATTCCTATTTCCTACACTTATTTATATTCTCACATGAACCATCCTCATATATATATATATATATAGGGGAGGTTAACGTGAGAACCATTTTATTGTGAGCGTGAGAACCAAAAGCGATGAATTCATTGTGAAAGTTGATGAATCCGATGGAAAATCAGAATCCAAAAATAGAAATTTCGCTCCTCATGGGATTCGAACCGGGTGAAAAATTCAATTTCAATTCATTAACTTTCTCTAACGGATTCATCAACTTTCATAACGAATTCATTTGGTTCTTAGTTTTAGGATAAAATGGTTCTTATTTGAACCAAACTATATATATATATATATATATATATATATAGGAGATGGATCGGTAGGAATAGATAATTTGGTAGGAAATAGGAATGAATCTGGCCTTTGATTTGTTATATCAATGGTTGAGATTTAATTTTCGTGTATCTTCTGTTTTGTGTTTTGTGTCTACACGGATTATTGTGCAACACTATAACTCTTCTTGTCTTCTACTGAATGAAAGATGTCTAAATTAATATATTTAGATATGTGCTACGAATGGATGAAATATGTGCTAAACTTTCATATGCAATACATTAATTCGATTGTCTTCACAATATGAAAGATATCTACTATTCCTACTTTCGTACGTTAAGGGCTTTCACCATAATAACCCATATATATATATATATATATATATATATATATATATTCGATAGACTATTCGTTAAGCACACTTCAATCAAGCAAGTAGTTAAATTTCACAGCCGCACATTGCCAAAACAATTAATCTCGTCCAATATTCTTATGTGTGGCTATTTGAATAGATGCACGATTTATTCAAAGGTATTTCCTTCGGCATCACTACAAAGAGATGTAAGAGATTAATCTCATATAATTTACTAATAGTTAATAAAAGCAATTACTAATTGAGAATAAATTATAAATCAATTTATTAGAGCGGTTTAATAGAAAATTAACTGCTATTTAATAGGAATAGCTGTTTTAAGGGTAATTAAAAGGCCCACTAATGCATATAACTTGGCTCTTTCTCATATACAAAGTATATCTCAAACTATAGTCATCTCGTACGTAGAAAGAACATAAAATAAACATCAAGTTAGAGAAACACTAATTTTTCACCCATTATGATAAAAAAACATTGTTATATTTTAAACCTTTCAACAAACATGGGGACATTTTGGACTATTATTGTTATTGAAAATGAAATAAAAAAGACATCCAACAACATGTCATCGTCTAAATAATAAATTAACAGTTATTTTCAGTTAAATTACCAAACACTTTTTCA
Organism: Salvia rosmarinus; assembly: GCA_036937905.1. NCBI lineage: Eukaryota > Viridiplantae > Streptophyta > Magnoliopsida > Lamiales > Lamiaceae > Salvia > Salvia rosmarinus. The sequence continues at coordinate 61,536,013 of CM072822.1, read as the reverse complement.
TTGCGTAATGTAAAGTGTAGCAATACTATTTGTCCCCGTAACAAATACAATTTGGAACCGGTTGTCTTACTCTTCGATAGCTACCTATTTTTTTGTCTTACATTTTTTGACTGATTTATGTTTATTGTCTAGGATGAACTTATTTAATGCAATGCTTGAATATATAATCACGAGGTGGATTCTTGTGCGTATGGATATTTGGTGTAGGATTTAACCCAACTTGAATTCTTTGGCAGATGATTAAAAAATTACTCCCTTTGTTTTTTTTAAGTGTCATCTACCGTCAAATCGTACAAACCAATGAAGTATATAAATGTACATTTGTAATCTTATTAATTTTACCATGATACATGCATTTATATAACTAATTATCAAATTCCAAGAATATTAAATAAGGGTAAATAGGAAATACATTATAATTTTATTCTCAAATTATGAACTATTTTAAAAAAATTTAAAAAAATGCTAATAAGACACTTAGAAAAGAACGGAGGGAGTATCATTTTTTCGTAGGATAATCTTCTTTTTTCTTTTGAAGAAATTTTAGGTTAATTTTCAGGTTGATATTTTATCTAGTTAGAATAGTAAAAGAATTTATCAAAATTTTCAGTTCATTTGCACCATACATCCATCGGCATGATGTTTTTGGTCTTTAATCAAATACTACACACTCAAAGATAAATATAATAGTTTAATAGAGAACTCATAATAACAATTAAATTTGATAACATGAATGGAAGTTGGAAAGTCATTATTAATGACGCATGAAAATCTTAGTAATACACGTTAAATGTCATAAAGAAGGAAGATTAGGAAATTTAAGAAGACTTTTCATCTAAATAACTCTTTCATATTGTTTATTCTTTCGTATCCTCAATCAGACTCTAAATTCCAACTCTCTTTTGACATTTTACTACTATTTTCAGTTTCAAATTTTATTATTTTGTGACTTTGAGTTTTTATGTATTTGTTATAATATAAATTTATTTTTATTGTAATTAATTATATTTATATTAAAAATAATATAAATAATTATAAATAATATTATGGTTGAATGATTGGATGATCAATGATAAATCATCAAAAATAAATGTGATTGGATTGAGTGAAATAATCTAAAATGAAAAAGAGGATAATTAATTAAAAATATTGAATGATTGAAATGATTTGCCGATAAATATAACCTATTTCTGCCGACAGCCCCTAATATATATCAAGAACCTAAAAAATGAGATCCAAATTTTGACTTTCCGGAAAAATGCTTGTAATAAATGCCTTATATTGATTGTTATGCAATATCATAATGATACTAATAAATATGTAAGGGTCCATATTTTTATGTATTTGTATCCTGTACACGTCAGCCATCATATGTCCAAAACTTGAAAGACAGAAACTAACTTCCAGTACTGCTGATTGATCTTGACTAATGATATTTATCTATTTATTTAAAAGTTTTTGTTTTAGTAGAACACACTTGACAAGTGACAACTATTTTATAAAATCTAAAGATTTAGTAATTTTTTTAGTTTTTAGATTTTGTGGATCGAGTTAGCATATCAAAGATAAGTTATGTATTTTATACAATTACCGTCTGACGAAACTTAACTTATTGTTTTTTTTTAATAAATACATACATTTGATAACAAATAAAGAAATTATCGTATTCAAAAAAATAGTAATTTTTTGGATCATCATTGGTAGTATGGATGTCGATGGATGGGTTTACTTCGGACCGTAACTAATAAATAAGTAATGGTTACGGTTTTGGAACAAACCCATTAGACATCGGATCCGGATCGGACCGGACCATCAACTATGGGTCTTAAGCGGTCCGGATCTAAGCGGTCCGGAACCGCAGGACGAGAACCGAACAAGAACCGAGGCTGAGTCGAAACCGTTGCTTTATAATTTAATGGGTTATGAGTGATTTCTAATCGATATGGATTAAACTAGCTCATGGACAAAGCCTATTTAAACTTAGGCTTGTCAATAGATGGATTTTACTCGGACCGTAACCAAAAATGAGTATTGGTTCTGGTTCTGGAACCAAAACCAGATCCGGACCGGATCGGACCATCAAACTATGGTTCTAAACGGTCCGGGTCTAAAGCAGGTGTGGAATCGGAACCAGAACCGTTGTTTTAACATTTAATGGATTTTGAGCGATTAGAATCGGTCCGGATAAAACCCATCGATTGACATCCCTAATTGGTAGTGTGAGTGTTTATTGTCAAAAAACTTAACACTTATACCACTTACGAATGTTGAGTACCCACAATAGTGGGTGGATTTGATGTTGCAACCCTTACATTGCATACCTTGATCGTTATGTTAAGGCGAGATAGTTTTATAGATCCATATCAATGGAATCTAATGTTTGGGATCTAGTATATCGATTAAGATCCATCATCTAGTATTTGATATTCTAATTAATCTTAATCTCCATCTATAGAAATTCATATATTGACACGCGTCAAGTATGCAATGCATGGAGTGTGCATATCATCAAATCTACCACAATAATGCTCATATTTTATGTAGGATAATTTCTGACAATACTTATCCGTCTTTAATTATTTAAAATTTTAAATATATATTGTATACGAAATATTATTGTTTGGTCAAAAACTAACCCGCCAACGTTTGAAATATTATTAATTGTGTGGTCAAAAGTCAAATCCACTATATTTTCGATATATCCCTTAAATTAAGAAATTATATTATAAAAGTTCAGATATTATACATTGTTTATAATTGTTTTCCTTGTATCGTATTCTACTGGATACGTATTACTCTATATTTGTATACAATATAACCATTAATATGTAATAAACACAAAAGCATACAATGATAAAACATAATATAGTTCTTCAAAAAGAATAAATAAATATATAAAGTGAAATATTTAAATAAGACGCATCATTTGGTATGATGACATGCATATGACGTAACTACTTTTCTTATATAATGGGAATACACACATTTGGTGGGGCTGAATGGGCACTTTTTCCAGTGACCTTATCTTTTATATCAAATTATTATTAAGTATACATAGTGTTTATGCCTAGGGGTGAGAATCGGGTCGGGACCAGGTATCCGTCCCGAGTCCCTAGTCCAAGTCCGAATTTTGATTTTTTGGTCTTGGTCCGATCTGAACTTCTGACTCGGTCCCGAAAATTTATAATTTTTAGTCTTATTAAATTGAAATTTAGAAAATGTCCGAAAGTCCAAGTCACGAAATTAGAAAATGTCCCAAATTACCGAAAATATCCCAAATTACCGAAAATGTCCCGAAGTCCCGAAGTCCAAGTCCAAATTACCGAAAATGTCCGAAAGTCCAAATTAAAATTAGATATATTTAAAATCGGACGGGATTCTAACGGGACTGGGACTTTCCGACACCGAAAATCAAAATTTCGGTCCTGGTCCGGTCCCGAACCGTAAATTCGGGACTGGGATCCGAATCCGTCGGGACGGGTCGGGACGGAATTTCAGTCCCGGTCCCAAATTCTCACCCTATTTATGCCTCCAATAAAATCAGTTTCATTTAAAAGTTAGTTATTTTGATAAAAGATTGGGCTTTGCTTCAATAAAGTCACCCTAACTTGAGTCAACTAAGTATATATCGAATTTGATAACCTTTTTCTACTCATCGTGCATAACTCATGATTATGTCATCCATGTGACCAAATTATGACTAGAAATTCAAATCTCGATTATAGACACAAAATCAAATAAGATGAAAATAAATTCAGGAAATTCCATAGAAATATGTAGATGTAGTACATTCTCTCTAATATGATAATATTTTATTAATATAATTATGTTAATAAAATATTATAACGTGAGAAGGGATATAGTACACCAATATGTTCTATGAAAATTCTCAATAAATACTCCCTCCATTCCTAAGTATATTCCTGTAAATCTTTGGTACGAGTTTTAATAAAATGTGTCTAGTGTTTTGTGAGTGAAATAAGAATCTTACATTAGTGTAGTGTAAGATGAGTAAATAAATATTATTCTTGAAGATAATAAGTATGAATAGTGGTGGACCATATGTGATAAAAGATGTAAATAAAGTGTATTTTTTTAAGGTAATAATTAGAGAGTATTTTGTAGGATAATTTGTATAAATGAAAAGTGAATAATTTGAGGAACATAACAAAAAGGAAAATTAGGAACAAATTTTAAGGAGAGATGGAGTATAAAAGATTATTTTCACGTGTTAGAAGAAAAGAAGTGATATCCAAACTCATAATTGTTTACAATAGAGTTTTAGATTTTTTATTTATTTAAAGAAATTGCATATCTTTTTCTTTTAAATAACTTTAATTGTAACTTTGACCGCCACAATATCATAATCCATTTAATTATAACGTTTAAAATTGCATTTAACATATGAACAATTTTTAATAAGCTTTTTTTCACAACGTTTTACTAATAAATTCGGTCAGCCAGCATTTACAAAAACATTAATTAAATTGAATCATGTATTAAATGAATTTGAATAATAGCAGTCTTAAGTTGTGAGTCTTGTGACAGGCACCGAATTCAAAGATACAATATTCTACATGTGGTTGTGACAGACTTAAGTTGTGAGTGTTGTGGGCATGTGGTTGTTGGAATTATTTAGGTAGGGTTTTTTAGGGCAAATTATGTATATTATAATTATAATATTAATATATTGTATATAAATATAAATTTTAGGTATCGGATATTCGGGTAAAAAAACTCATACCCGATCGAAAATCATATTACCGAAATATATTTCGGTTAAAACCGAATTGTCCGAAATAACCGATTTACCCGAACAAAATTAGATATTTCGGTTTGGTTTGGTTCGGTTCGATTATTGGATATTTTGCTCACCCCTAATCAGCACTATGCACGTCCTGATGTCTACCGGGCCCACTTGGCTCGCAAAGCGTCAGCTCCTGAATCTCCAGCTCTCGCAATACCGACTCCTCCGAACCCTAAGGTTATTTGTGTTGTGCCTAGATTTGAGCTAGGATTTCATTTGTGACTTTTGGAGTTCTGCAACACAACTCACAAGGCATACTTATAAGGAGATTCACGTAATTCATATAGAAGAAAAGAGCATGAATCAAGCATGAAATCGAACACGAAATTATATAAGAAAAGGAGAAATATTGATGTCTTAGCCCATGTTTCCAACAGACAGCGTTAGTTGTTAGATCCGGTCAAGATCTATAACAAATATTACTTTGTAAAATAGATCGACGGTGTTCGGAAGAATGAATTTCATTAATAGAGCTCTTCAAATGAAGCTTGAGAATAACCTATGAGAAGGCCTGCAAAACAAGTCTGGGAGAGGTTCTCCGATGAGAGTTTCGATGCTCAAGTTAGAACTTGTTGAAAGTGTTGGGATGCAAGAAAGTGATTAAGAGAGCAAGTTTTTGCTAGTAAGGTATGTATACTTATGAGTATTTGTGCGTAAAATTGAGTAACCAATTGTGTTGCATGAGTCGAAGGATGGATCTTGATCTTGGGCTTAGGGGTAGGTTTTTTATAAAATATTAATTTAGTTGATATTTTATCCCTATCAGTATTATTGAAGCAAGTTTGAGGAACTAAATAGAGAACCTCTCTCTTACACACATGTATTTTAGCATGTAGTGCATTGAAAGTGAATCTTTGAGATCAATTAAATAAAAGAGCTTGTAGAATAACATGTAATTTAAATTCCATTTTCTTTGAAACGTATATTAAATGGCCAAGATGGTGGGCCTGCATTATGATCGATATGGCCCAAATTGAATATCTCCTTAATTAGTCTTTGAGGTTTAACTGGGCCTGTGGCTTTTCTTCGGCTTAAACCGAAATATGGAATATTTGATGAAGATTGTGACTTCTGTAGTAACATGAGATAATAGAAACTGTATTTAATCAAATTTTATTATTTATATGTAAATTTATTTTTTCTGGGAAATTTTGTAGCTGCTGTAGAACTCCCTTTTCATAAATGATATCTAAACCAATAATAAAGAGTCGCATATAATAATAATATAGTTATACACAAAATTTATAATGTAAAAATTAATCATGAATAGCCATGAGAAAATGGATGAATAAAAAATGGAGATTCCAATTAAACCAGCAACATAATTTCATTTCCCCAAAAAATATATGGTTAATATTAGCTAAATGATCTGCATTTTTTACTTCTATAATGTTATTTAAATGATATGTTTATTCTTCACTTGCAATTACTTGTCCATTTTATTGTTACCCCTTGCAATCCATTGCTCACATCTTATATAATTTATCTATGTTGATTGGCAAAATTTAAATTAAATGATGTTTAACTATAACACAATATAGATAAATGACTGTCATGCATAAATAAATCGATGTTTATTAAGCGTTCGAAACGATCCTTCTGCATCTTAAGTTATTTTTAAATATCATATTTTATCACTGTTGTTATATAATTGTAACAAAAATAAATTATATTGCATAGGTTATAATGGATACTCACATAATAAAATTGTTCTATGAATTTAATACAATTGATTAAAAGCTAACAAATTTAAGATAAAAAAATAAAATATCACGTGAAGAAAAAAGATGGAACTTTTGAAAGTCCGTTTTCTTTTCACAAAATTCAAACTTCATAAATAATCCACCCTATTAATAATAGGAATGACCTTAATGAGATGCTCCAAGGATGCATTTCCTTTTTCTTTTCTTTTTCAAGTATCGTATGGGCTCGCGATGCTACCTAACGATGTACATTGAGTAAATTCACGGTCCTATACAATAGCTTGCAAACCACACATGACAGATAAACCACACTTGAAAAGTCATGTGTGACATGCTCAAACCTATAAAGACGTTTGGTGGAGTTTGAACATGTGATCTTCGATTACAGGAACATACATTAACCATTGGATTGTCTCTAAGGGACAAAATGTATTTCCTAAATCTACAAGAGATGTGGTAAGAAGGAGAGAGGAGAGAGAAAAGTAATGCAGTAATGAGACATCCGAAAAATAGCATTTATTTTCAATATTTTATTATATTTTTTATATATAGTTTTATGAATTTAACTCAATTTATTAAGAATTAACAAATTTGAAACAAAAAGTAATCTACCGATTAAAGCCCATTATTAGGAGGAACCTAGACTAGACTCCTCTTTTATTTTATTACTACAAAAAGCCCTATTATTCAATTGCATCTGGCCGAATAAAGAAATTCTTAGAAACCATTAAGATTTGATTGGTATTTTGTCCAAAACCATACAAGCTTGGGATCTGATGACTAAAAAATGCAAAATTATTATGTCTTTATCCCCACCTTTAATAATATACGTTACAGCAAGCCAGATTGTCTGGTTCCACTATCAACTAATCTTATTATAATCTGGTATTTCAAGTAAGTAAAGGTCAAAATGATACAGATTTCAACAGAATCTATAAAATATAAAGCAGATAGTACAATAATATTTGATTGATAAGTGTATTTTAATCTAATAAATAATCATTTATGCATTCCGAGGTGGAAGTGGAGATGGGACCTAGATCAGTTTTAAGGCTAGTGCCCAAATATTTTATACATATGATAAATTTTGGAATATTTAAACTTATTTTTATTAAAATTAGGAAGCTTGGTGTTAAAGTCGCTTTATCACATAACACGCTTGTCGTACTTCATGGACATTTTTATATTACTATCTATACACACTTTCCGATGTGTGAGTGTGTGACGAGAGGCAAATATTTTATATTATATATAATATGTAAAAACAAAATAAAATTTGTTCAATCTCGATGTAACAAAAAGAAGAGCTAAAGACGTGTCACTCTTTTATGTCTGGGTATTTTATAGGATTTGTAACTATTGCTTCGCAATGTCATTCTTCCTTTATTGTTTTAATTTAATATAAGTTTTTTGTTTTGTTCATTATTCAAATAGTTTGATGTACATTGTTATTTAATTAAACCGATTATTCTTAGTGCAAGAATCAAATGTAGGTCGTGATTGGCGCGCCCTTCATATTATAAAATTTAATTTTAAATCTAGTACAAATTTATTGTTTAAATATAATTATACAAGTTTTGCTGGGATAAAAAGTTCAAATACTCATTTTTTTAAAACGTTTCAAAGTATGGCCCCCTTTGCTCAATCCGTGGTTTTTAGTAGGGATGTCAATGGATGAGTTTTATCCAAATAAGAAATAATAAATAAGTAATGATTTTGATTCTAGAATCGATCCATTAGATAGTGGATCCGGATCGGATCAGGATCATCAACTATGAGTTTTAAGCGGTTCATATCTAAGCGGATCTGGAACCAGAACCAAAACTAAAGTTGTTGCTTTATAATTTAATGAGTTATAAGTGATTTCGGATTGATATGGATAAAATTAGCACATTGACAAACCTACTTAAACTTAGGCTTATCAATAGACGGATTTTATTCAAATCAAAACCAATAAATAAGTATAGGTTTTGGTTCTAATTCTGATTCTGGATCCAGAACTGATCCATACCGGACCGAAGCATCAAACTATTGGTCTGGAACTCGAACCGAAATCGAAATTGCCGCTTTAAATTTAATGTGTTTTGAGTGATTCCGGATCGATTGGGTAAAACTCACTCATTGACATCCATAATATTTAGTTTGCTGCAACGCCTGACTCAAATTATTAAATGTGCTAGTAGCGATACTTAGTTTTACTAATAAATACAAAAGGTTAAGAAAACAAAGTAATTTGTTATTTTAATATAAATTACTAATTAGGTGAACGTGACGGGAAAACGTAATGACTGAGAACCAATTTTAAAATAAAACTAACACCGAACGTATCATATACATAACGTAATCCTAGTTTATTCATCCAGAATGAAGACTTTTTAAAATTGCCACAAAAAGATTTCTTAAATTTTTGGATCGGTTTGACCAAAAATATTTTAACTTAATAATATGTGGCCCATATGTTTGACTGCTCTATCTGTAAGACTGATTATATCCGATTTCGAACATCAGTAAATTATAAATGTGCCATGTAAGTTTGATTTTAAATATAAGTACCTTCTTATGGAACGTATTCACACACGTTTGTAATTATATATATACATTGGACAAAAAGTAGAAGAAAATGCAATTAATGTATCCAGGACATGAAAAATGTAATCACTTCCGATGTGAAATAGTCATCATATATGCATTAGTAAATTGTGAATAGTTGTCAATTTAGGTTATGTTTATTTGGAAGATTTATAATTTCTTGATATATAATTAGGTGAAAATTAGGTATGATATAATATTTTTTGACAGAGGAAAGATGATGGTAGGGAATGAATCATTGACCTCATTTTTTACAAGAAGTCTCACTATTAGAATTAAGGGTTGCTGATCAGGGCGGGTCGGCTGGGTACTCTATCCGAAATTTTCGGATACACGACCCGAATCTTGCCCTAAACTAATACCCCGAATTTTGACCTGCTTAAACAAATCGGGTACTCTAATATCCGACTCAAAAACCTGAAAATACCTGCTGATCAAGCTTCTGCTCCAAAACCCACATACTTTCCTTTGTAGTTCCATTGCCTCTATCAGATTCAACTCCAAAACATTACTACTACTACTCTCAAAAGAAGCTGACCAAACAATACATCTTGTGATCACAATTCAAAAAGAAATCACCACAGAAACAATATGCAAACAAATCATATCACAAAACCTGAATTCAACACCATTTTGAAGAAGTCCTCTAGCTAGCTTCGGCTACATCAAATAATAAAAACGGATACAGAAGCAGAGCACCAAACGCAGAATCTTCAAAACGAAAAATCCACAAAATATCTTTCTTTCTCTAGATTTAGATCTGGATCTACCAGAAGGAGTGTGTTAGAGGGGTTGAGGGATGACGCCGGTGGGATGGGGATTTTGACCGTCTACACAACGAAGTAAGAAGGCTGAGGCGTGACTCGTGAGGAATGAGGAGGCAGGTCGGGTGGACTAGAGGCACGATTGGGTGAAAGGCCGAAGATTGTTGGCGCGACAGAGTGAGGATGGGAGAGGAATGATACTTGAGAAGCGATATTCTTCTAAATTTTCTTATTAGTGTATATGTTATATTTTTTATTATTATATGATATATAAAAATATATTAAATGTGTAAATATTATGTCAATGGGTATACCCGATATCCAAAATTTTGCATAGGTTTGCTATTCAGTCTTGACCGATTCTTGATGAAGACTTGGTATGGATCGGATCGGACAATATGAAGTACCCAGAAGGATAGATACCACTACTAGAATGTCCCTAAATGACATTAGGTTTGATACAATAAAACGTACGACATTAAGCTCTACCGTGTGAGTTCATGCAGAAGACTCTCGACCAACTACAACTCTAATCGCACTTGGGGCGTAGAAGATTCGGATGCATATCTAAAGAATCTTTATGAGAGAGACTTTGTATTAGAGTCAAACTCATTTGAATCAGTGGAACTCAACTGATGGCTTATAAATAGAGGTTAGGTTGAAGGTGAAGAAAGAAGCAACTTATTGAATCTTGAAACTTTAGATACACTCATTGTAATCCGATTATAGTGAAAAGATTGAGGATCATCACCTCCGTGGGACGTAGATCTCATTCGGATCGAACCACGAAAACTCTTGTGTTCTTCTTGCTTTTCTTAAATTTCGTATATTTACGCACACTAGATTTATCATTGGCGCCGTCTGTGGAACTTGAACAAAAGCTTCGTTTTCTACACAAAATCAATGGCAAGGACTCACGCAACTATTAGCGCCCGGTGGTCTTTGCAACGGACGGATGAAGACCCCAACCAGTGAAGACCCCAACCGGTGTCATTGCAGCAGTGGAAAGAAGTCGCCGCCGATAGCAACAACACGCTGAGGGTTACATAGAGGACATACCTACACACCCTCGGGACCGCCGCCTACCGAAGAGGGGCCGACCTCAACACCGGTGAGCAGGCGGTTCACCAATCTCATGAGGTCTGGCGAGCCGTGTCCGAATTCCTCAATGCCAACATTGGCAATTTCAAAGCTTTCGAGCGAATGACGAACGGAGCAGAACTCAAGAACGCCTTGATCGCGGTCACGGCGCCCGGTCGCTCACCTCCGAAATAACCAGGACATTCACCTCGGCGAGATAGCCGAGAACGATCAGCTTCGGTATGATGTCCGAGAACGATCACCTCGGTATGATATCCGAGAACGATCACCTCGGACGTCGTCCGAAGTCGATCACCTCGGGCCGCCCGTAATCATTCACCCCGGCACCATCCGCGAAGTCGTTCACCTCGACACGTCCACGTGGCTGAACGGGATCGAGAGAGAGACATGGGACGAGCGTAAAATCGAGAAAAGAAGCGGGATGATCGAGGAAGAGCACCGATCGTCAAGTGCCTTCGACGTAATCAAGAAAGGCCCGATGGGTCAGGCGGGACCTCGGCAAGGGCCTATAAGCTTGCTTACCTATCCGTACACTTATCCCCGAACGGCATATTACTCACGAAGAGGTGGATTACTTCGTCCCATCTTATATCTATGTGAAAATCCGTTCTCAACTCGGATAAACACAACTTACCTTCAAAAGGGGACGCCCTTGCGAAGATAACAAACCTACAAAGTAGGGTACTCAAACTAAGCGCGCGCCAGGGGACCACCCCTCTCGATATTTCTCGACAAACAAGGCAAGCACACAGATTACTCATTAATTTGAACATCTACGTGCAAGGCATACAGATTACTCATTAATTTGAACATCTACATGCAAACGACGTCCAAATCGGATCTCGTGCAATTTATACCTCTTCATTGGGAAGATATACACTTCGGTACACAGTCTAAATACATTTACGACTACACAGTCTAAATACATTTACGACTAAAAACCAAGTTATATACAGAAGATATACACTTGATACACGCCTAAATACATTTACGACTACGGTCTAAATACATTTACGACTAAAACCAAGTTATATCGTAAGATATACACTTGATTACGTCTAAATACATTTACGACTACATAGTCTAAATACATTTACGACTAAAAACTAAGTTATATACAAAAGATATACACTTCGGTACACAGTCTAAATACATTTACGACTACACAGTCTAAATACATTTATGACTAAAAACCAAGTTATTGTTGGATTTGTATCTTGAAAGCGTTTTGGTTGAGCTTGTATACAATGTTTCTGTTACCACTATTACAATCTCCTATCCGAATTGAATACTTGATTGCATATATCGTGTCCCTTATCTCATATATAAGTTAGATTATACGGTGTGTAGAAGATCACGTAAGTCCGTATGATTGGTCGAGCTTAATGAGATATAAAAGTTTCACGGTGAGACAACTTGAGGATGAGTTGTCGGTATAGTGCAGTATAGATAAGAAGTGACTTGACTTGGTTGCTTGTCTATGCCGATACGTCTCTGACGTATTGAAGGATCACAGTGAGATGAGTTCTTCTATCTGACCGTAGTGAAGAACCTAGATCTCGGTGACTTACGATGATCTAAATCTCGATAAGGTATTAGGTGAGTATGAGTTACTGACCATCACTTTGACTTGTTATGGGTGAGGGTTATATGTTCTAACCCAATATTCTCCGCATCTTGGGTGGTGGCAGTGCTTGTATGTCATGCTAGTTATCATGTCGAAGTTACCGTATCCGTTTAGGATGATGGCGTCCCTTAAGGAGCTCAAAGGTTTATTGTACTAAACCCGCAGTTGAGTTAGCTCAAGTACAATAATAAGGTTGAGTGGTACTACTTAAGGAATTAAAGCTATTAATTATTTTAAGCAGTCAGAATGCTATAAATAATTAATGGACGTTCGATATCTTAAATACGGGGATTCGTAATGTCTAAGTGCAAGCCCGACTCACCTTCGGCAATAAAGGGGTAAGTCAGCATTTATTCTCTAGTGGCATGAATAAATGTTTATAAATTAATTTATGTTCTGGGCTGAACATAAGATAATTAATTTATTTGAGGCCCATCTTTATTCCTTGCATTTGATCCCTGGGCTGGCCCATCCAGGCCCTTTAGCTAAGGAAAATCGGCGCCTCCTATGTGTATAAGGAAAGGATTTGATTCTCTTCATCCCACAAGGATATTATTATATTTATGGATATGCATGGATCCTTTCCTAATGGGATTATGGTAATGCATTATAAATATAAGGTAAGAGATAGATTCAAGGCTAATCCTTAATTATCCATCCTCATAATTCTCGAAAATCACTAGAGCTTTAGTGAGGATTTTCGAAAATTATCTTGAGAGCATTGGCGATTTTTTCCGAAGCATTCTCCATAGATCGTCCTCACTCGGCGTTGGAGATTGGGTAACCGGATCTGATCCGGAAGGTCAGCACGAGTCTCGATCCGTTCATTCCGTTCGACCGAGCGGATCAAAGGTAAACACGAGAAAACCCCTACGTGTTGCAATTAATTAAATAGACGCATGCTAGGAATATAATCAATGTATGGTGAATTAAATATCCAAAATAGATCCTGGGCGAGGGCTAAACCTAGTTTTCCCTTCGATTATATGGGTTTCCGAGCAGCACCTCGCCAAGACTCGCTAAAGCTACACCAGTCGACACTCGGCCCCGCCGCCTCGGCCTTCGCCACCTCGGCCTTCGCCGCCTCGACCTCGGCCTCCGCCCGCCTCCGCCTCGACCTTCGGCGGCCGCCCTCGGCCCTGCCGCCTCGCCTCGGCCTTCGCGAGCCGCCTCGGCCTCGCCGCCTCGACCCTCCGCCGGCCGACCTCGGCCCGCCGCCTCGGCCGCCGTCGAGCCCGGCCTCTTCGCCGCCGCATCCGAGCCTCGACCTCGACCTCGGCGAACGCCTCAACGGGGCGAAGCCGGCGACATACGACTCGGCGAGCGCAACAGCGGGGCGAAGCAGCGACATACGACTTGGCGTAACGCCTCGGCAGGCGAAACCAGCGACATTCAACCGCGGACTACGATTTTGCGGCGATGTCGAATCACTCCCCAACCCAAAATGACCTCACTTCTACGTCTTTTTGGGGGATATGATAGGATACGGCCCAACTACTGGGCAAGACATCGGCCCGATATAAATGGGCCCGATATTAAGCTCGACCCATGTGAGTTCGTGATAAGACTCCTCGACCAACTACAACTCTAATCGCACTTGGAGCGTAGAAAATTGGATGCATATCTAAAGAATCCTTATGAGAAGACTTTGTACAGAGTCAAACTCTATTTGTATTAGAGTCAAACTCAATTTGAATCAGAGTGGAACTCAACTTGATGGCTTATAAATAGATGTTAGGTTGAAGGTAGAAGAAAGAAGCAACTTATTGAATACTAGAGTTTTTAGATACACTCATTGTAATCCGATTATAGTGAAAAGATTGAGGATCATTACCTCCGTGGACATAGATCTCATTCTGGATCGAACCACATAAAAACTCTTGTGTTCTTTACTGTTTTTCTTAAATCTCGTATATTTACGTACACTAGATTTATCAATCAGATCGGACAATACCAAGTACTCGGTAACCGGATAGATACCACTATGTAGAATGTCCCTAAATGACATTAGGTTTGATACAATAAAAATTAATTAATATATATTTTATTTTTATTTTGTATTAGAAAGAAGTTATGGATTGATTGTATCTCGAATCGTAATTGGATATCATATTAAGATATTGTTTTACAGATCTCGACTTGTAAGACGATTCTTCACAAATTTTTATGCTTATAATTTTGTTTGTATTAATTAGTTATATTTAAATTTAAACATAAATGTTGAAGTGCATATCTTTACATATAAGAAGATTGGATAATTTTGGTCAATCCTTGATAGGGACGTAAACGAATCGAACTAAATATTACTATAAATGAATCCAATTCGAAAAAGTAGCAGCATAATCAAATTGGTGTTTGAATCTCTTTCTAATATTTTTTCTATTCGTATTCGATTCATATTAGTATTTGTGAGTATTTGAACCGAATATTTCATTTCGATTTTTTTGAAGTGAGTTTTCTTCTGATTCTTGAAGAGTGAAGGTTTTTCTTGAATGAGATCAAGACTAAAGGTTTCCAATGATTGCTGAAAATCTAAATCTTCTCTCCTTTTCTTTTCTTTTTAAATTTTTAATTTGTAAAGTTTTGTATTTTTTATATTCTAATCTTAGGTATATATTAAGTTATTCACTTGTTCTACGTCAATATTTATAATATTTGTATAAATATAAATTAATAAAAATGACATAATATATAATAGGTGACAGTCATTTCGTTAGAGTATATTAAAATATAGATTGTAAAACATCAATTGTCAATGTGCATTATAATCGAACTTTGTATAGGTTGCGAGTAGCTATGTTCATTTACATTTCTGACCACGCGGTGAGGTATGAAATATATTCATTTATTATTTATATTTTATATTACAATTTTTAGTTAGTCTTTTATAAATATATAAGTGGATATTTAGATTATTAAACTCAATATTATAAATAAATATAATCGAATATTTGCAAATAACAAATCAAATATCATGATTTTGAATCCATATTCAATGACTAATCGAATCAAAAAAATATATTTGTATTTGTATTTAAATCATAAAATTTTGAATTCGAATACCGAACTGAACTAAAATTATTTAATTCGTATACATTCTAAATCCATCAATGTCCATCCAAAAAGGCCTCAAGTAGGATAATTGGGAAAAAGTTTACTATATCAATATATATACTATGAAATAGTTAACCTCAATAAGTGACTTGTCAAAAAAATTATGAAATGCTAAAAACATTGACAAGTCAAGATACTAAACAAGATAGAATCTCTCCTATTGAAAACCCAGCGATAGAAAAAGGTATACATTGATTGAATGGATTATAATACTCAACTTGGCATTGCCCTCTTTTATCTTTAAATTAAAGCTAACAAAACAACCGCATATTATCGCCATTAAAAAAAATAGTTAAAGGTCAACTTTTTCATATTCTTTTCTATGCTTTATTTTATTTCATCTAATAAATAAATAAATAATATTAGATAGAATATTGTCAGTTAGATGGCCCATTATAATTTATTTTAGGCTTCTGTTACTTAAAATCTCATCCATGATGGTGCAATTAAATTGTAATTAATTTGCGAGGATGACCTATTGGGCGTGTTGAAGCATACAAACATCAAATTAAATAATTAATCAAGATGATGAAAGTAATTAAACAATACAGAAATAAAATAATATAAAGTCCAACTCCCACACAAACTTGCTTGCCAATGCCAGCCATGTACACTGCTACATGCAAAAAGGGAGAGCATAATCTCCTCTTCTCTAGATTGTTTCCGACCTCCATTAATTAAAAAAGAAATCGGGGTACACAATTTTGATCATATTATATTACCCTCTCACTAATAAAGTAATGCATCAATTTCAAGATACATTTTTTAATTAGCTAAAGCAAAACATTGGCAAAGAAGTTGAAAGAACCCCCAATATTCTTCAATATATACTCCAACACAAATTGCTTTAGTTTAATAAAAAAAATTTGGCTAAGTTTCATCCGGTTATTTTTGAGTGAGGACAATTACCCTCATTATTCTCAAATTCCAAATAAAAAATTAATACTTTTTTGGTACAAATATATTTTTTATTTTGCACTATCCTGTACGTCAGGAAACCTGTTTCTCACTCCTAATGTTATTTTTAGTTCTTTTAGGTGCCTCTAATGTAAAGAACTAAAATACAATTTCTTTATGGTTATATAAGTGTCATATCAGTTTTTAAAACTCATCAACTTCTTTTCATATTTTTTTTTCAATCATATATCTAGAAAAACAACTTTTATATAGATCACATTATAATATATACACAACCATATATATATATATATATATATATATATATATATATATTCACTATTTTTAATTTATAATATTATTTATATGTAACTAATTTAATTATATATTTAATTTAAAACTTATAAATTTTAACAATTTAATTAAAAATACAATAGTTTAAACTAAAAATAAAAACTAACATATTATATTAATAAAATTGAAATGACATAGTAAAGACTAAAATTATAAAAAAAATTAAATAATAAAAATACATAATATTCCACTACATCACTACACTCGATTAATTTGAGAAGAATAGTCGTTGGAATGAAAAGAAAGAAATATAAAAAGAAATTATTTTAGCAATTTTTATACAAAAAAACCAACTTTTACATTGGAAAGTTGAAAATCTAGTCAGCATTTTCACAATATCAAAAAATTGGAAGAAGCAAACTTTTTCAATGGAAAAAGTTAGAGTTGGAGACACTCTTAGGACACGTTCTCTTTGATAAAAACTCTTTATCATTTTTTCACATATTTTATAGAGTAGATGATTTCGTTTGATTAGAATAAATTTTTTTATTAGGCAAATCTTTTACCTTCTTTCCACTCCAAATGTAAATAATATTATCATAGAAGAATTGGTATTATAACATTATTATAATAAGTTAATATGATAAAAAAAAATTCCACCCTAATAAATATAAGATAAGAAAAATTAGAACCACTAAAATGTATAAAAAAATCCATCTTTTCTTATCCTTCTCTTCTTATAATAAACTTGTAATAAAAAAAACACACGAGAATAAGGAAAATTTAACTTATGATTTTTATTGCAATGCAGGCACACGCACGCGGTTAGGAGAGCTGCCACGTTGGAGGAGGCGACGTCGGTAATGATGGACACGTGGCGAATCGCGGGTAATTTTGAGGTGATAAAAGATTCGACAAGCGACAAAAATAAAAGCGATGGTGGGCCTACCATCCGGGCATGGGCCCGACAATTCCGACGTGGCAGAAACAGTCGTAAATTACCTAACTCATATTTAGTAACAGTAGAATATAGATATTAGTGTGGGCCCCGCACCACCCTAAGAGTTGGTCTCATTCTATAAATATACTACTAGTTCACAATTTTATTTTATTTTTAATTAATACAGAAATTTTAAAGCCACGTCGCTAGTGAACTCGAACTTGAGATATTTGGTCTCTGGTATTAACCACTCTACAACTAGGCCAACACACGCACACTCACAATAATTATTTTTAGTATAATATACATTGATTGAGCACTTGAGTTTTTTTCTAAGACTCAATTTATAAATTTGAAAGCTAGACGTTTTCAACTGAGCCTGTTTAAATATCGAACAGTAAAAGAAAAGCATTTTGTATTCATCGATATTTTAATGAAACTCAATTCTTATTCTAAATCTATAAATCTTAATCAATTGAGTTAAACCGATAAAGACAATAAGATTCGATTCTTGAATCTACGGTTTGTATTATCAAAAGGTGTTATGTTTTTTAACTTTTTTTTGTCAATTTAATACAGAAATTTAAAGGTCACATCACGGTGGATTCGAACCCGAGACCTTTGATCTCAAGCATTAATCACTTTATTATTGGACCAATACACGCACACTATATTATTTCCTGCAATGAATCCATATTTTTCAAATAAAAAACTTAAAACATATATGAAAACCCAACTAGCTGTCCCACACATGACACAAAGTAAACCAAAAATGGCCTTTGCACGTGTGCCGTTCAGTGTCTGTCATGTAATGGGGCGGGTGATACTATCATTCCTTAGGCAAAGGGAAGATATTTTTGGGGATAAAGATGAGCGGTGAGAGATTCACAAGAAAGAGAAAAGTTGTAGCCAATAGCATGATCCAAATGCTATCGCTAGTACCATACCCTCATTTGTTTCTTTTTAAATTAAATAAAAAAGGCTTTAAAGAAAATTTAAATGGGGGAAAAAGAAAGCATAAGATAATAATATCGTACACGTGTCGCAGAAGGAAGTGACCACGTAAGAAACTGATAGCGCCACGTAGGATAACATGCCACTAAATGCGACATCTGTGGGACGTACCAGTGGGAGAGAATAGAAGTTTTGGAAAAATAGAAATTATATTTTTCTGTTTTCTTACTTTTGCTTTTTAAGGTAAATTTGTATTCCTAAAAATATGCTCGCAGAAATTAATTTTCCGTCTGTTTTGTTATTGTGGGTCATGTTTGACTAAAGATGGGATTTTATTATCTTAGATGATTTTAGAAAGTATTTTAGAGTCTTATAATTTCCACGAAATAACAATTAATTTCAATAGAAACACTTTTATGGTATGTGTGTTGGTTTAGTGGTAGAGTGGTTAATGTCTGAGGTCAAAGGTCTCGGGTTCAATCCACCGTGATGCAGCCTTTAAAATTTTTGTATTAAATTGAAAAAAAAAAACACTTTTATCTGGTTCAAAATTTCGGTTGCATACTTAGAACTTGTTGGTATATTATATTAAACACTTTTTTTCTTTGATTAATGTTTTAAACATAAACCTAATAAAATTAATTTTCACCTTTTCAAATTTCATCAGATTAGCAAATTAATGGCGCTTTAATGTTTGAGGATATATTTTAGAACATTCAGCCCTCTTTCAAACATTTATAGCATATGTGAGCAATAAATATGGAGGATACATATCGATTGTTGGATGATTCACATTGAAGACTTTAGGGGTTCAAGATTGGATTCTTAAATTGCAAATTACATATTTTTCGTCTTTTTTGTCAATTTAATACATTAATTTAAAGATCAGATCACGGTGAATTCGAACTCTAGAAACCTTTGATCTCAGGCATTAACCACTCTACTACTAGGCCAAGATTTATCATCTTTTTTGATACTGATTTTAGTATGACAATTTATATATATTATATATATATATATATATATATACAATTAAATTATATAACTTGTATAAGATGGAAAATAAAAGTTTCCTATTAACATGCATTGTAGCAAGAGAAAGGTACCAAAACATTGTTTCACAGAGCACTCTATTGTCATATCGTTCTAGAGTCGAAGGGTCCATATATAGGTATATATTTAGTAATGTCAATCGACTTCAAAATCTACAGGACGGTCCAAATAGTTCAATAATCTGATAGTATTAGGGTTGAGAAATTAACCTTAAAAAATATCAACTCAGATTATTCAAACCGAATAGTCACATAATTCAAGTGGGTTGGTCTGAAATTAGCCCGGCTCGAAAATTAAGTAGGTTGACCCGATTAACTAAAACTTTCCTCGTTACATGGTTTTCAAATTTCATTACTTCCTTTTAAAAGTCATTATAATAAGATTTTTTTTCAAATATTTGTGAAATTTGTTTTGAAGATATTTGACAGTTATCATCTCACTTTTTTGTCTTTTTTACACAAACGTGTAATAAAAAATATTTGTTATTGATATATGAATGTCAAGAAAAAAACTATTTACGTTATTTTTTTCTTTGGGTTATCTGGCCCGATTAGCCCGGCAGGGTAGCCCAAAACTCGAAAATTTAGGGTTAGAGTTGAAAATTTCTAACCCGAAAAAAATATCAACTCGAATGATTCGAATCAAATAATCCGACAACTCAAGCGAGTTAACCTGAAATCCAATGGATTGACCATATTGACATACATATACCAAACCTCAAACCCAAATTTTCATTTCTGAGTAATTACAGAAATATCAGCACATTTTGCATCAAAAACATGTTTAATACTTTTCAGTACTAAGGTTAATATTATTATGAAATTTCCAAAATTCAACTGTGAGTAATTACAAATTATCACTTTTCGTGCCAAAAATACTAATACACACCTTATGTATAAGAGACTCATAATTTTCAATATATAAACTATGATCCTTTTATTCAAGTCTAAAATTCATATTAATTATAAAAATACTATCCTCTTTTGTAGGGGTGGGAAGCAGTTCGGGTTCGGTTAACAAGACCGATTTTTGATTAACAACCGAAATTTTCATAAATTTAATAACCGAAACCGAACCGTTTATTAAGTTCGGTTAACCAAAACCGCGATCGGTTAGTGCGGTTCGGTTTTGATTAACCGAAAAATTGCTTGGAACTTACATGAATTTATAAGAAACAACATGTCATAAGATATAGCATTGCAATCAGATGTGTAAACTTTTCAAATTTTAATGTCCATAAAAAAATTCATCCAATATCCATCAATAATTCAAAATAAATCAAAGCAATCAACATCAATCCATCAACAAACTATCATGTTCATGCAATGATAATTTGATACATTAGAGTAATTTGATAATTTGATACATTAGAGTAATAGGGTTTAAATTTAATTAATATTAGTAATTAGTTTTTATAGATTTATAAAAAATTAAAATAATTAATAAAATAGAAAAGATTTTCGGTTTTTCGGTTAATAACCGTTGGGTTATCGGTTAACCGAAAACCGAAAAAAATTAAAATATTATACCACAAACCGAACCGCAAACCGAATATAAGATACGGTTAGCAAGAACACGACGGTTGCGGTTCGGTTCGGTCTAGATAACCGATAACCAAAACCGTTTAAAGCCCTACTCTTTTGTATCGAAAAGAAAAGGTAATACAAAGTTTTCATATATGAAAAATTTATACCTTTTGTGATTCAAGCCGAAACTTAAACTTTTAGTAATTGCAGTAATGCTTTTTGTGCAAAAAAAAACAAATATTGATGATTTATATGCAAGAAACTTGAACCAGATACTCTGATCATTTTTTATTATTATTATTAGATTAATTTTATTACAAATCAATTTGTACATAAGAAAAAATGGCACCTTTCACTCCACCATGCAAGTGTGCTATGATTTAGTATTCTTACTACAATAGATTTATAATTAGTAACTATATTATCTGATTTCTTCTCTCTATTGACATGTAAAGGGATAGATGAAATTGCATTTGCGTACGATAAAGTATGTGGGGGAAATGGCAATATCACACACACACATACACACACACACACACATATATATATATATATATATATATATATATATATATATATATATATATATATATATATATTGAATTTTGTCTCATTAATTGGATAGAGACATGCGAAAGTGGGCAATGCCCTGAAGCTGAGTGCTACACTCGAAAATGCACCGAGGTGAGTGTGGGTGCACCCACCACGTCTGGGTTTTGAATTCCTCTAATGTCTATATAGATCTCAGTATAATATAATTAGTTTTTTAAGTGTAGTTTATTGTCTTTTTTTGGTCAATTAATACGAAATTTTAAAGGCTGCGTCGCGGTGGACTCGAGGCCGGCTTTGGCGCCCGGCTAAGATTAACCACTCTAACACCAGCCAACACACACACACAAGTGTAGTTTATTGTCAATCTAGTTGTGTATTGTCAATAATTTCTACATAATGTGGTAAGATGATATCTCGAGCAATTACATATTCAGGACCCTTAACACAAACAGACGTGTCACAAGTTCCATTGTAAACTATTTCACAAGAACGTAAGATTTAATTAGTATATACTGAAAATAGCAACCACGGATTCCCAAATTTATGCAAAAATAGCATTACCATTATGTTTTTTCTTTCAATCTATCTTTCTTTATTCTTCCTCTATACTTCTATCAATCAAAATACAATACACCACCTGATACAATTGTATTTATGCAAAATATAGCATAACTATTTGATAAATCTTGTGTGTGCGAGATTTATGAAAACAGTAAAGAACACCAGAGAATTTTACGTGGTTCGATCAAGAAAAAGATCTACGTCAACGGAGGTATGATTCCTCAATACTTTCACTATATGCGATTACAATGAATGTATTCAAAAGCTTGAGTACTCAATAGTTGCTAGCCCTTCTATCTTCAACCTAACCTCTATTTATATATATTGCAGATCCTTTAAGATTGCTGCAGATCCGATCTCTCTCTGGCGATATCTCATCCTTGAAAATCTCCTTCAATATCTCTTCTTAGATTCGATCTTGAATAGGGTTTAGATGTTGGGCTTTGGGCCGAACCGCGTAGGCCATCTATTAGGTCAGGCCCAGTTCACTTGGGCTTGCTATTGGGCTTGAGCGGTAAGGCCGTATCCCATCATAGCCCCCTCCCCCCCCAATTAGTCGAGTAACAACTATGCCGAGGTGGGGTGAAGGGTGTATTTTGCCGAGGTTAGTTGTTGCTCGGCTAAGGTTTTTGTCGAAGATTTTCTGCCTTTTTGATGTCAGGGCTGGATTTGATATTTTGCCGAGATTAGAACTGAGTTGGACGATTCGCCGTGCCGGACTGAGTTGTCCGAAGTCGGATGGCGATATCCTTTTGTTAAGAGAATGCCGAGGTGGTTGACCGACACAGGTCGGAAGTTGAATGTCCTATAAAATAAGAGGACGCCGAGGTGGTTGGCCAGGCACGAAGTCGAACGTCCTCATAAAATAAGAGGACGCCGAGGTGAATGATCGACCACAGGTTGAGCGTCTCATAAAATAAGAGGATGCCGAGGTGAATGATCGGGCTGGAGCTAGTGTGATGATTGTGCCGCCGCACTAGTACGTCGGCGTCGTGGGATATTACCTCACGCGTGTCGAGACGGTTAGTTGGCTTGAATTACTGCGCGTCTGCCTCGCGTCAGTCGTGGATAAACACGTGGGAAGTTGAATAGGCAGTTTTTGGGCGCCTACGGTACTTTAAATAAGTCAGAGAAAGGAAAATTGTTCATTTCCTTCTTCATTCATTTTGCTCCAGAGAGAAATTTTCAGAACTTCCTTCAGAACTTCTTTCAGAACTTCGTCGAAGAAGCAAATTCACACTTTGAAAAAGTAAGTATGTCTTCATCATCTTCTTCTACGTCTTCTCCGGTAGAGATATCTAGATCTGCCCGATCATCTTCTTCCGTTGATAGTGAGTTGGAAATTAGGGATTATACCTGTTATACCCTGTCGAGGTAAGTCCGGGGGCATTAGTCTTGGGGTTCGGTGATTCCACCGTGCGGGATAGTTATAAGATTAGGGACGCTAGTTAGTCTTTGATTCTCACCGATGTGTGTAAGATAGCATCGAATTTCATATTCGGTGGAGGTATGGTGGTGTCTGCGCAACACAGGGATGGGCGATGGCTCTCGGAGGATTTACAACCGTATATGTAGATGCTTTGAAAGCGGACTTAGGTTTACTTTAGCTCCCATTTTTTGAACATCCGAGAATATTATCAAATCCCTATATGCGGTTGACCTCGAACTCCATTAGGTCGGTGGTGGGGCTAGGACTACGCCGCTATAGCATCGGTGAGAGGCTTTCTTTGAAGTGATGATGCGTTTTTAGCATCGCGGTATATGAGGTGTTTACTACCCGTCACCTCGGCAGCGTTGAGGTGTTCGCCGAAGGTGTCCCATTGGCAAACAAAGTTCTTCTTTAGCGGGATGAGGTCGGCCAGAGGTGCGAGTGGGGCTGGGTAAAATGAGGGATGTAAAGTGCAAGGCCACAGGCGTTATAAAGTATGAACTGAACTTGTTGGGTGAGATATCCTGTAATTATACTGAGGACGACACAGGCGATCTTGGGTTGAGCACTTATAAATCGGAAGCTTGGGATGCAGGTCGATCGGGGAGGCACCCCATTTTTCTTTACTTCCTTATATTTTTGATGACTTTGTGCTAATCAACTTCTCTTCTTATTGTGTAGTGAAGCTCGATGCACGCAAGAAGGCCATGGTGGCGGCTTCGCCGCCTCCAGCACGGTCGCCGAGCCCAAGGCCAAAAAAGAAGGCGAGGTTGACTGAGCCGAGCAAGGCACCCGAAGTGGTGGCCGAACTCAGCCAGTTGGTGACGACACCTCAGTCGAGGTCAGGTCCGACCTCGGCGGGAGACACCCGTACTCGGATTACGTACGAGGTGCCGATTCCAAGCTCCCCTATATCCTTTCCACATGTATATGTTTATTTCGTATTCGCTGTTATCTCCTTCTGCGATGTGTTTCTAACGATGTGATTTTCAGGATTCTACTTCGGTAGCGGGGGATCTGCATCGGATAGCCGGATACATTGTCGAGGGCGTCTCTCGATATGAGACGGTGGAGAGGGGCGGGCATTCTTGAGACCGCGAGGGCATTCTTGGAGGCGTTGGCACCTTCTTGAGGCCGCCTGAAGGAGAGGCCGGGCTTTGGAGTGGCCCAAGCCGAGGTGAGGAAGGCGCAAGAGGAGACGGCGGCGGCTGTGGTGTCGGCCGTGGGCGAGGCGGAGAAGAAGCTCGCTAAAGATAAGAGTACCTGCTGGCGGGGCAACGGCCGATGTTGAAGGCCTTTGCCAGTGAGCTCATCGAATCGAGACCTTCTCCGCCTTCATCGGACCGCCGCTGCCGTGCTCGGGGACGGTGGTGTCCGACCACTGGAGGAGTTGGCGGAGATGCCCGACCCGACAAGGTCGCATGGCTGGGTCGAGGTCGATCCTGTGGCGACAAAGGACTACGCTCGCGTGATTGCGGGCGAGGTCCTTCCCTTTCTTGGAGACCTGGCGGCCTCCACTTCTCCCGACGGCCGAGCCGTCTCCCGGTCTGAGGAGGATGAAGACGCGGAGCTCGTGAACTCCTTCTTGAAGTCTGGTGAGGCGGCGGTCGGGCCGAGCTCGGGTCTTCCTCTAGTGAGCCCCACCAAGAGCTCGGTCAGTGGACCTTTGTAATAGGTTTGATCGCCGGGTCATTAGGATCCCGAGCTTTGTACAAACTCCCACTTTGTAAATAATAAAACATCTTTTGAAATGAATGTGTTGTCTCTTGTTTTAGCTTTCGTCTTCTCAATACATTGGGCTAGATCATGATCTTTTGACCAAGTTGAAAGAGGTCAGAGGTGCCCTTGCCGAGAAGGATGAGGAGGTGGTGTTGGAGGAGGCGTTACGCCGGTGACTCGGACCTTGCATAGCATGGATAGTCAGTCGCTGGGGTCGGAGCACGGCATCGCCACCAGCCAGTGGCAGCCAGTTGGCTAAGCGTTAGGTGACCCGCCTTGTTGGATTTGTATCTTGAAAGCGGTTTGGTTGAGCTTGTATACAATGTTTCGTTACCACTATTACAATCTCCTATCGATTTGAATACTTGATTGCATATATCGTGTCCCTTATCTCGTATATAAGTTAGATCATACGATTGTGTAGAAGATCACGAAGTACGTATGATTGGTCGAAGCTTAATGAGATATAAAAGTTTCACGGTGAGGCGACTTAAGGACGAGTTGTCGGTTTAGGCTGCAGTATAGATAAGTGACTTGACTTAGTTGCTTGTCTATGCTTGATGCGTCTCGACGTATTGAAGGATCATAGTGAGATGTGTTCTTCTTTCCGACCGTCGTGAAGAACCAAGATCTCGGTGACTTACGATGATCTAAACCTCGATAAGGTATTAGGTGAGTATGAGTTCTTGACCATCACTTTGACTTGTTATGAGTGAGGTTATATGTTCTAACCCAAGATTCTCGCGATCTTGGGTGGTGGCGATCTTGTATGTCACGCTAGTTATATCATGTCGAGTCACCGTATCCGTTCGGGATGATGGCGCCCCTTAAGGAGCTCAAAAGGTTTATTGTACTAAACCCTGCAGTTGAGTTAGCTCAAGTACAATAATAAGGTTGAGTGGTACTACTTAAGGAAATGAAGTTATTAATCGCTTTAAGCGATGATTGCTAGAAATGATTAATGGACGTTCGATATCTTAAATCTGGGATTCGTAATGTCTAAGTGCAAGCCCGACTCAACCGGTAATAAAGGGTAAGTCGACATTCTTTCTCTAGTGGCATGATCGAATGTTTATAAATTAATTTATGTTCCGGTGAACATAAGATAATTAATTTATTTGAGGCCCATCTTTATTCCTCGATTTGATCACCTGGTGGCCCATCCAGCCCATAGCTACAAGAAAATCGGTCCCTATGTGCTCTCAAAGGAAAGATTTTATTCTCTTTATCCCACAAGGATATTATTATATTTATGGTATGTCATAGATCCTTTCCATATAAGATTATGGTAATAATCACGAGTGTATGGAAATAATCACGAGTATGGAAATAATCCTAAGATTATGGTAATATTCCATATAGGATTATGGTAATATTCCATATAGGATTATGGTAATATTCCATATAGGATTAAGGTAGTGCATTATAAATATAAGGTATGAGATAATGTCTAGGTTAATGCACATTATTAACACATTATTTTGAGATTTGAGAGAGTTTCTCTTGAGAGAATTTTGAAAATTCTAGTGAGAGCAAAGGGTGATTTTGAATTATTCTTCATAGATCGTCCTCACCGGCGTTGGAGATTGGGCAACGGGATACGATCCGGAAGGTCGAGCACGAGTCCGATCCGTTCGATCCGTTCATCTCGTTCCATCGACCTCTTCGGATCCAAAGGTAAACACGTGAAAACCCCAACGTGTTGCGATTTAATTATATGACGCATCTTGGGTTTATAATCAATGTATGGTGAATTAAACACCCAAGATGGATCCTCGGGCGGGTTAACAAATGTTTTCCTACACTTCGACGGAGAACGAAGCCTTAAAGGCGAGAATTATTCATCTCGAGGTCCGGGGTGGATGTCTCACGACGGCCTTCAAGCGCTTGATACAATGTGAAGAACGACTTGGTGGCGCGCAGAGAAGGGCGCGGGTCTCGGAAGAGCATCGAATATGAGTGGTGATTCATCGGTTTGGTAGTATCACCATATCCGAAGCGAGACGACCGGCTCAACTCTTGTTAGTCGAAGGCGTGGTGCTAAGGGGACGGCGAGGGCCCAACAAGAAGAGTTTTAAAGAATGCCTTGATGAGCTGGTCAAATGCCTCCAGCTTTACGAGATCATCCACAAGCGACGTATGCCTGAGCCCCGCGGTCACACCCCACCGACGTGAGAATTGAAGAAGTCGAGGTAGGCGGCGGCTATATGGACCACGCCGAGGTGCTCCGACTAATGGGTTCAGATATGTCGGAAATGTCATTTCGTGGTCGGGCCCCATCTTCGGGTGTTCGGCGAGGAAGGATGTCAGGTTGGGGACGAGGTCGTAGCACTGGCAGGACGGCGAGGTCGAGAGGCAGGAGTTCGACCTCGGCCCCAGGAGTATCCACTTCTGGTCGGGGCACCTCTGTGTCTGTTCAAAGATCCCCTGGAGTAGGCCGTGGCGACGCCGACCTCATTGACTGGGTTGAAGGCACTGAGTTCATCCCGGGTATTCATCGCCGACCCGGAGATTTTATTTCGAACTGGTGTAGCTACAGTGATTCTTGGTGAGGTGCTGTTTCGAAACCCGAGTGATCTCAGATATAGCTTAGGACTTGATTTTTAGTCATAAATGTATTTAGACTTTGTACCGAAGTGTATATTTTCCCCATAAAGAGGTACAAATATAGCTTAGGACTTGGTTTTAGTCGTAAATATATTTAGACTTTGTACCGAAGTGTATATCTTCCCAATAAAGAGGTATAAATTGTACGAGATCCGATTTGGATGTCGTTTGCATGTAGATGTTCAAATTAATGAGTAATCTGTATGCCTTGCACGTAGATGTTCAAATTAATGAGTAATCTGTGTGCTTGCCTTGTTTGTCGAGAAATATCGATAGGAGTGGTCCCCTGGATCCGATTTGGACGTCGTTGGCACGTAGATGTTTCAAATTAATGAGTAATTTGTATGTGCTTGCACGTAGATGTTTAAAATTAATGAGTAATCTGTATGTGCTGGGGTGGTCCCCTGGCGCGCGCTTAGTTGAGTACCCTACTTTGTAGGTTTGTCATCTTCGCAAAGGCGTCCCCTTTTGAAGGTAAGGTGTGTTTCACCCGAGGTGAAAATGAATTTTCACATAGATATAAGATAGGATGAAGTAATCCACTCATAATAAAAAAAGATGTTTTATTCATAAGTAAATGACATCGTGCCTTGGAAAAATAAAAAGAGGGCTAACATAATGCCGACGTGAAATGAAAGCTATGTAAAATACCTCCTCAGGTGGGTGATATGCCAGGTTCGGGGGATAAGTGCACCGGATAGGTGAGCAAGCTTATAGGCCCCTTTGTCGAGGTCCTCGTGGACGTGGTATGGACCTTCCCATGTCGGGTCCAATTCATTAAGGCGCTCGGCTTTATTGGCTTCATTGTTTCTTAGGACGAGGTCGCCTACTTGAGTGTGGAGGCTTTCACCCTCTTGTTGTAGTACTGCGACCGGCATTTGACTTGGCTTCATTGATGAAAGCGAGTTCGCGTTTTCTTCTAGAGCATCGAGGTTGACTCGTAGGTTCTCGCCGTTGCCTGGCGGGCAGTGAAGAGTTCTTGGGCTCGGGCACCGATCTCGGTTGGTATAATGACCCGGTGCCGTAGACTAAGTCGAAGGGTGTTTCACCGTGGGAAGTTCGAGGTGTCGATTACGTATGACCGAGAGGACTTGAGGAGATTTTCAACCCAATCCCTTTAGCTCGATCTAGCCTCTTTTTCAATCCTTCGACGATCGTCACGGTTTGTCACCGATCCGACCGTTCGCGTGGGTGTGCAACCGAGATGAATCGTTGTTCGATCCGAGCTCTTCACACCATTCTCTCAAATTTTGTCGACGAATTGAGTGCCGTTGTCCGAGATCAAGACATGTGGTATCGCCAAGCGGCAAACTATATTTTCCAAACAAATGTCTCGAATCCTTTTGCTTGTGAGGTTTGAAAGAGGCTCCGCCGACCCATTTAATGAAGTAATCTATGGCTACAACCCAATACCGTCGGCGGTGCTCGGTCAAAGGGACCAACGATGTCGATTCTCCACCGCATAAAAGGCCAAGGATTTTGTAGCTACCGAGGTCGGTTGAGGTAGCTTCGACCGTGGCGTGAAGTCGGCACCCGGACACTTCTCGACGAGCTCGGTCGAGTCTAGGATGAGGTGGCCAATAATATCCCCGACCTCGGCTTTTCTTTGAGAGAGCTCGTGACCGATGTGGCTTCCACAAGATCCCATGTGAATCTCGTTTAGTACATAGTCCGCCTCTTCCGCCCAAGGCATCTCGGGAGGGTTCAAGGTAGGATTTCGCAGAGTGTTACTTCATGAATAAGGTATCTCGGGACTTGACCATCATTTTTTCGCTTGGAGCCGATCACGTGGTAGCACGCTTTCTTCCGAGTAAGCCCGTATAGGAGTCATCCAGTTACATTCGGTCTCGTGGCCGACGCGATGTGGGGCTCTTCGATACTTCGGATTGAACTTCCTCCCTTTGGTGGATTTGTTGATGAAGAGACTAATTTCTCGAGGACGTCATTTCGGCTATTCTCACCTCGCGGGATTCGTGAATTGTGAAATACGAAGCAGTCAAGACATTTCTTTTTTCTCAAGGTATTGCTTCATCCTATCATCTTTGGCCTCGATTTTCCTAAGACTTGGTTTACCACCACCGGAATCTCCAAGATCTGAATTTTTCCACTTTCAACTCCTTTGCAAGGCGAAGTCCCGAGATTAGTGCTTCATACTCCACCTCGTTATTGGTGGTGGGAAGGAGAACCGAAGTGCATAGGTTACTTCTTGTTTTTCGGACCGAGAAGCAAGATGCCCGCCTGCCACTGCTTTGCATGAGGCCCGCCCACATACATTTGTCAGCGATCGTCGGGTAGGTTGAGGCGAGGTTCCTCCGTTGTAGGCGGAGGTTGGAGTGACCTTGCCGGTAGGATCGACCTCAGTAAACTTCGCTTCTACCGTGAAGTCGGCTAGAAACTGCCCCTTTATGGCCGGTCGAGGGAGATAAGATATCATGCTCGCCGAGCTCCAGTGCCCACTTAGCGACACGTCCCTGACGACTCGTGTTTTGACAAGACTTGTCTCGAGGTAAGTCGGCTTAGTACCGGATGGAATGGGCTTGAAAATAAGGTCGGAGACGTCGTCATGCTCACCGCCAACGCTATTTTTTTCAAGTGGTGTACCTAGTCTCCGGTCCTTTGAGAGCTCGCTGATGAAATAAATAGGGAGTTGTCGTCCGAGCTCATCTCGCACTAGTACCGCACTGATTGCCTCATCCTAGGCGGCCAGATATAAGGAAAGGAGCTCGCCTTCTTTTGGGGCGGACAGTGTGGGCAGGTCGACGAGGTACTCCTTTAGCTGTGTGAAGGCGACATGGTGTTCATCATCCCAGGCGAAATCTGGGGCTCTCCTCAAGATTTTGAAGAAAGGGAGTTGTTTTTCGGCAGCTCGGCAGACCGGGATAGGAACCTGCTGAGGGCGGCCAAGCATCCGGTGAGTTTGTGGATTTCACGGACGGTCTTTGGCACTTGCATGTCAAGTATCGTCTTCACTTTGGTGGGATTAGCCTTCAACCCTTCTCGAGAAACCCAAAGATCGTGAATTTCCCGTTTTCATCATGAACGTGCACTTTTGAGGGTTTAGTTTGAGATTGGCCGACACGAGAAGTTCGGAGGATGGTTACGAGATCCCCGCACAACTTTCCATCTTTTTGCTTTTGACCACTATGTCATCGACGTAAACCTCCACGATATTTCCGATGTGATCTTTGAATATTGCGTCCACCATTCGTTGGTAGGTAGCTCCGGCGTTTTTTAATCCAAAAGGCATTTTTCGGTATGCGAAGACACCGAAGTCAGTGATGAATGCCTTTTTTGGAGCGTCTTCCTTACTCATCAAGACTTGATGGTATCCCTTATATAGATCCAGGAAACTGAAGATCTCGTGGCCCACCAATGCCTCCACCTTCTTGTCAATATCGGGAGGGATAACTTGATCATTTAGGCAGTGTTTATTCAGTCGGTATAGTCGACACACGCGCCACCCCCTCGCGGCTTTCGAACTATGACAGATTAGCCATCCAGTTGGGTATTTGACCTCGAACAGGATCTTGGCTTTTAGAGTTGAGTCACTTCGTCCCTTATCACCTTGCTGCGCTCTGCCGCAAATGCCCTTTTCTTTTGTCGAAGCGGTTTGGTAGCGGATCGATGTTGAGTCGATGAGTGATGAGCTCGGGTGACACTCTGTCATATCGAGTGGTGACCACACGAACACGCCCCTCGTATTCCCTCGAAGTTGATAACATGTTGTCGAATGTCATGGGACCGTGGGTCGACCTTGACGACCTTGGAGGAATCGTCGTCATATAATTGGAGGTCGTCGGTCGATCATCCCGGGTGACAACTTGATGAGGGTTTCAGAATTGCTAGCACGAGGTAAGGCCTCATCTTGGCCGAGATCCTCGTGCATTCTTTCGTCGCTACTTGATAACCACGGATACTCAATACCCAAAGGGTGGGTATCTTGATAGTGAGGTGGTAGACCGAGCGGCACGGCCTTGGTGGCATAGAGTCAATCTCTTCCGAGGATGATGTTATATTGAGAGGGAGCCTTGACCAGGAAGAATTGTATGGCTTTGGTAACCGACCTGGAAGCACGTCCCACGGTGATCGGAAGGGTGATGATGCCTTCGTTGTATTACCTCGAGTGAAGCTCAAGTAGTTTGAGCGGTCTTGGATGAATTGGATCCTCCGACCTCGAGTTTGTCTAGCGGCTTTGAAAAATGATCTTGACAGAGGCACCGATGTCGATGTAGATCCTATGGACGTTTTATCGCCCACCACCGCTTGTATGGTAATAGCATCTTGATGGGGCATGATCTTGGGTACTCGTGATCGCTCACTTTTCTAACACTAAAAAGTGTAAGTATATAGGTAAGACGAGTATCGTATCCACGAGGATTGTATCACGAAAACATAGAAGCTAGCTCAACGATAATTCATCATTATTCGCACGTAAATTGGGTGAGAGGTTTAAGGGCTTGAAATTAATCCAAAGCAAAGGTAACCATGTAGAAATATAAAATAAAGCGGTAAAATCACGGATGATAAAGCAGATAAGAAAGACTAACCCTAGGATACATTAATCATATCCACAACGTATGTTTATCCTGCTTCCTATTAGCCAATTTTAATCCGCATAAGATGGAAGATCACATATATAACCAACAACTTGATTTATTAATTGCGGTCAGAGATTACTAGTTTTCCTACCATTCTAGGTGAAAACAAGTAACCCAAAAGGATCACTAAGAATATGCTTCCTACGAATATCCTATCTCGCCCACGACTCGAGGTTTATTCAGTATTATGCATTCAAGATCGATCGACAATTAATACGATTACGTCGTAATCGGCAACTAGATATGCATCAAGATTGATCGAAATTAATACATATAAATAAGCACAAAGAATCATGAATCAATGTCCGGAAGGTAAATAGCGATAACAAGAATCACAACATATAGGATCGAATCATGCAAACCACAGATTAGAACGGAAAATTACCTGAACATAATAAACGAAATAAAATACGAATAAATCATAAAAGCGGAAATTAAATGCATAAAACCCGATAATAGCGTTGGATGAACAATGGT
This sequence comes from Salvia rosmarinus, assembly GCA_036937905.1. NCBI lineage: Eukaryota > Viridiplantae > Streptophyta > Magnoliopsida > Lamiales > Lamiaceae > Salvia > Salvia rosmarinus. The sequence goes on along the minus strand of CM072822.1, from coordinate 61,502,701 downwards.
TGGTCTTGAATCCAATCCCAAAAACGGAAAACAACGGAAAACGATCGGACAAAAGCGTTCGATCGATAACAAAGCGATAAACTAAACTAGAACAACGATAAACTAAAGCTAGAACGGAATTAAATCAAAACTAAAGTGCAAAATATGAAAACTAGAGAAAACTGAACAAATTCGTCCTTAGAGAGGTTGGGGGCGTGGGAGCAAGCTTGGGGATATATATAGGTAGAGGAAAACCCTAAATCGCGCCCCAGAAACATTCTGGACGATTTCTCGCGCTAGCTCCTGCGCGACTTCACTGTTTTGCTCCGTTCTCTCTCGTCCGAACTCCAAATTGCGATCCGTTTGCGCCTATGGACTCCTATCGAGATGCTATTTAACATTGTAAACTTTTCACATCCATATTTTTCATATCCATTTCATCATCTTTGGTTACATCTTTGCCTTATGCATCGATTATCACCTGAAAAGCCTACAAAACACCAAAGAGAAACCCCAAGAGCAGTATCTTCCAAAAATAGCTAAAAGCATAAAGATCGACTATATAAACGCATTTAATAGATCTATTTCATCTTGATATATCATCAATAAATGAGTAAAATGCGCATTTATCACACCCCCAAACTTGAAGCATTGTTTGTCCTCAAACAAAAACAGAACAGAAAGACACAACGAAAGATCAACGAGCGTAGCAAAGAGGATAACCATTATAAGCCTCGGAAACATCTCAACGCTCAAAAAGATTTAGCGCACATGACGACATTAGTCAACTCAACACAAACAACAATTGAAGGCAAAAACTCATTTAATTCAACCTCACAACAAAGATGTGTGTAAAATATAGAGGATACACTCAAACTCATAAAGAAATTAAGGACGTGTATACACTCACAGATCAATGCAATGCAACGTCATACCATATGCTTGCCATTTCTCTAATATCTCCACCGCGTCAAATGTGTTCAAATAAGGATCAAAAAGGTCTTTTCATAGGTTATAAAGTAGGCACATTAGTTAAGGTAGGATAATATATGGCTAAGTGACTCAAAAATATTCCAAGCACCCTCATTTATACTTTTCGACACATATGGACTTTGTCCATTTTCCTCTTCTTTTCCAACGTGCTAAATCGACGTTTTATCCCTCATAAGGTACCTCTACTTTGATTAACGACCCTTTATGCTCAAAACACATAGTGAACTTATCGTTGCTTTTTCTTTTCTTTTCTAGAGCTTATAGGGTTTATCATTCACAACAAAGGTATTATTCTTCACCACAGATGTATTTCTCTAAAAGTAATTTTTCTCATCATAACTACATCAAAATTTCAACCCTTTTGATTCCCATATCCATCCTCACCTCCTATTATCCAGGTTAATCGAAAGAATAAGTCTAATAAAAGCTCAAAGAAGGCGACAAATGGTATACATCATCGGGTTAGTGTTTGGGTGAATATGTGGTTAACAAAGATGGCCTTTATCCTTTCCAAATTCGAAAACACACATTGCGGTCTCGATACGTAAAAACGACAAGTTCTAGAGAGAATCACATGCATGATATCACACAATTAAAAGAAAGCGTATCAAGATGTTTATCAAATGAAGCTCAAGTCTCGTGGGTTAAGCAAATGGTGAAAAACAACAAGTTTAAGCAATCTCAAGTCGTTAAATAAATCATTTTCTAACATATCATGTGCACTATCTTTAAATTTCACACTTAAAAATTTCTATCGTCATTGGCCACATGGATTAAAACACTTCACTTAACTCGTTGATCGACAGACACAACACGAAAAGAAAGACAAAAACACGACAAAAAGCAACACAAACGAAAAACAAAACAAAACACAAAAAATAAAACAAACAAAAAGCAACACAAACGAAAAACAAAACAAAACACAAAAACAAAACAAAGAAAACATTGGGTTACCTCCCAACAAGTGCTAATTTAACGTCTTTAGCTAGACCATCACATACCTTGTTCAATCCGGCTTTCTGGTAGCAACGGACTTCCTTCCAAAATTGCGAATTCCTCAGTATTTCGTGATTCACCGCCGACCACCACCGGCGTGGAAGCCCCCTAAACTTGGATGATTCACTCGGAGTTCCATGCCGAGTCCACTTCTTCTTTCTCGCGTTCTTATCGGCGTGTCGATTGCCCTCTAAGTATGCGACGTGTGTAGCGGCGAGAGTCGTGATCAAATAGTAGTCTCTGGGAGGAACGACGCGAATAACGGCTATTGGAGGTTCTTCGCGGTCGACCTCGCGACCACCGGTCGGGTTGCTAGGCGTGTCGGTGATGTGGCCTTCGTCATCGCGGTTGGGCTAGCGGGTGCGACCATGTGCTGAAGTCTCGGCAATTGTTGCTCGATTGCTCGTGGCCGAGCTCGCCATGAGCTCGGTCGCAAGTTCCTTTTGCAGCCCACTTTCGCCCTCGTCTCGCTCGGGATGATTCTGGATCTGTGCAGCTAGCTGACCAATCTGATTCTCCATTACTTTCATGTGTTCGCTCATAGCCGTCACAGTAGACTCTAAATGTGTAATTTTCTGGCCAATACTGCTTATAAATGAATTCTGCTGTATCGCCATTTGTTGTATCAGCTCTTCCACACTCGGTTTCTTCGCCTCTTGAATCATTACACTCGGTTTATTGTACAAAAGGTTTTTTTCGAAGCATTCTCCATAAATCGTCCTCACTCGACGTTGGAGATTGGGCATCCGGATACTGATCCGGAAGGTCAAAGCACGAGTCTCGATCCATTCCGCCTCGATGATTCAAAGGTAAAACACGAAAATCAACGTGTTGCAATTAATTATATAGGTGCATGCTAAGTATATAATCAATGTATGGTGAATTAAACATCCAATATAGATCCTTGGGAGAGGCTAAACCTAGTTTTTCCCTTCATGGGCGGCCGTCGAGGTGATCGACTTCGGACGACGTGCCGAGGTGATCGTTCTCGGGCATCATACCGAGGTGATCGTTCTCGGACATCATACCGAGGCGATCGTTCTCATTGTCTCACCGAGAGAATGTCGGTTGTTCGGAGGTGGCGACCTCGGGCGCCCGTGATTGCCGGTCCGGCGTTCTTGAGGTTCCATTTCGTTCGTCCTCCGCTCGAAAGTTTTGAAATTGGCCGATGTTGGCGTTGAGGAATTCGAGATCTGGCTCACCGGGGACCTCGTGAGATTGGTGAATTGCTTGTTCACGGTATTGAGGTCGGCATCTCCCTCTTCGGTAGGCGGCGGTCCGAGGGTGTATAGGTAGATCCTCTATATAACCTCGAGGCGTGTTGTTGCTATCGGCACCGCGATCTCTTTTCCCGGCTGCGTAATGACTTGTTCGGGGTCTTGGTCGTCCGTTACAAGCCACCACCAGCGGTGCTAACATTTGCACGAGTCCTTGCCATTGATTTTGTGTAGAAAAACGAAGCTTTTTGTAGGAGTTCCCACAGACGGCGCCAATGATAAATCTTGTGTGTGTGAGATTTATGAAAACAGTAAAGAACACCAGAGACTTTTACGTGGTTCGATCAAGAAAAAGATCTACGTCCACGGAGGTATGATTCCTCAATACTTTCACTATATGCGATTACAATGAATGTATTCAAAAGCTCAAGTACTCAATAGTTGCGAGCCCTTCTATCTTCAACCTAACCTCTATTTATACATATTGCGGATCCTTTAAGATTGCTGCGGATCCGATCTCTCTCTGGCGATATCTCATCCTTGAATATCTCCTTCAATATCTTTTCTTAGATTCGATCTTGAATAGGGTTTAGATGTTGGGCTTTGGGCCGAACCAAGTAGGCCATCTATTAGGTCAGACCCAGTTCACTTGGGCCTGCTATTGGGCATGAGCGGTAAGGCCATATCCCATCACTATTCGTAAAAAATAATAGCATTATGCTTCTATCAAATGATCATTATATTGCTTACTTTTTTTTAAGCATATCTAACTATCACAGATGACATTTTCATTTTTAAACAATTAGCAATATTGAACTGCAAGTTTGTGTCATATATGGCAAACCAATTGAATCTTACAGAACGAGAAAAATTATTCAAATATAATTTTAGATAGCGAGTAGATTTCTATCATTAAATATTATAGAAAAATAGCATTAAGTTTCTAAAAAGAATATTAAGTAGCAGTAAAAATATGTACTATATATGTTAGCTTTGTGGTGCTGAAAAAGTTTTATGATCAACAATACGTTTTCTCAACACAATGCACGCAAAGGCAACGTTAATGATGTTTTAATAAATTATTTGTATTTTATTAAAATATTGCAGCGATTTTAAAGAGTTGTCTATATTGGTGGATCATTTTTCCGAGAATTGTGCCTTCAGACTGGAAAACTGAATTTACTCGTGTTTCCGAGAATCTATCTTAAATGTTTAATTCATCGTACATTGATTATATTTCTATTATATTCCTATATAATTAATTACAACACATATGAGTTTTCTCGTGTTTACCTACGAATTTTTAGCAAATCTGATCAATGACTGACTCCAATTTTGATCTTTTGAACTATGTCCAAATGCTTGATCTCCAATGTTGAGTGAGAGCAATCTATAAAGAACACCAAATTTTCAATCCTCCTTGTGATTTTTGAAAAATACAATGCCTGGGGATATCACTGATTTATCCTACCATGTATTTATAATGTTCTTTCTAGAATTATAATGTGGTAGGACTCTGACACACCTAATAAATACAATAATTATCTTATTCCGTGAAGATAATTCATTTTTAGAATAATTATCTCTTAATATCTTTTGATATCCGATAATATATATCTAGACTAGAAGATGTATTAAATAAATAACACAATAATCAGAATACAGTCACAGTATGACTGTATGAGGTGGTCGAAATTCCATGGCTAATAGGCTTTGATGAGCCCTTTTTGAGTTACGCCATACCATAACTCGAAATGGGTCTTATCCACTGACTTGGACGATACTAGATTGAACAAGTATGTCGTCGTTTCTAAAGCATACCCCAGAACGAAACATGCAACGTTACATAACTCATCATTGATCTAACTATCTCCAAGAGAGTCATATTTCTTTGTTCCGACATACCATTTTATTGTGGCGTACCCTGTGAAGTCAACTAGGACGTAATCCCATACTTAAACATGTAGTCTTTAAGCTCGTTGTTTAGGTATTCGTCACCACGATCAGATTGCAATGACTTGATACTTTTACCTAACTTTTTCTCCACTTTCGCCTTAAGCTCTTTAAATTTCTCAAAGCATTCAGATTTACGGTGAAGCAGGTACACGTAAATGTACCTTAAGTAATCGTAAATGAAAGTGACAAAAGATACTCCACGAGCTTGTTTAGATATCAGTTCACATAGGTCAGAGTGGACAAATTCCAATAATTTTTTGGCTCTATATCCCTTCGCCTTGAAGGGCCTAATCGACATCTTTATCTCTATACAAGATTCACAGATTGTGAATAGAATAACCATAAATTCGTCCAAAGCTCCATTATTAGCCAGTATTTGAATCCTATTTAGATTGATGTGACTTAATCTAAGATGCCAAATATAAGTATAGTCCTCTTGCGAATAAAACTTCATATTCTTATGGTTTGATGTAGTAGATGCAACATAATTATATGTATTATGTTTAACATAAATAGTATATAGAGAATTGTATAATATGCCATCATATATAAACTCGTCATTTTTCATGATAGAAACAACACTATCAAAAATAACATAATATCAATTAACAAAAAGCTTAGAAACGGAAATAAGATTCTGTCGAAACTCCGGCACATAGAGTACATCTCTCAAAACTAAAACCATCATATCAAAGCATAAAGTTACATCTCCAACCACAATGGCCTCGACTTTCATCGCGCTGTCCATATAGATCGTAATCTCGTCTTCACTCAGCTGCATTGTCCACAAAAATCTCTGCAAGGTATAACAAACATGGTTAGTCATACCCGTATCTACTACACACGAATGAGTAGAACAAGTCACCAAACATGTTTTCTTTACAAGAGCTAATGACGTACCTTGTGCCTTGAGCATATGACATTTAGCCTTCCAATGCTCAGTCTTACTGCACTTGAAACACTTGTCCTTCTTTTTGGCATTTTCAAACTGTTGATAGAGCCATTTGCATTACTCTCACTGCTTTCTTTAGCCTTAACATCTATTAAATTTCATTTAACCTTTTCATATTTTGATGGAGTAGTGGTATTCCTTGAGGTACATGCTAAAGACTGTGCACCATTTTTCATCTTGCCTTCCTCCGTTACTAGAGTCTTTTGCAATGAATCTAGAGTATGATTCTTATCATTTAGGATCACGCTATCACGGAAGTCATCAAAAGAATTTGACAAAGTATTGAGGATAATATCGATCTTAACTTCTTCATCATATATCCTCCAACCAATTCGAGCTCTCCAAAGATATTGATCATTTGCTCTACGTGGTCATGCATTTAACTGCGTTCCGTCATATGAATTTGAAAACATCAGTTTTGTCGGGTTTTAACTATAAATTATGTCCGATTCCTCAAACAAATTCATAAGATTTAGTCAGATACTAGTTGCATCTTCTATCTTTTGATGTTTGAATGCAAGGGCACATGCATTGTAACCAAAAGAAGGCACTTTGTCAAACTATTTGATTTATGCCATTTCTCGTGCTCTTTGCGCTCCTCATCGATAGATGAATCACTAGGGGCGTTGGATGAGGTTTAGTGAGTAGAAATAAATTTTCTTCTACAGAAAGAACAATATCAATGTTTCGTTTTCCCTCGATATATTTCGTGCCGGATAAGGGATTTTGTGCAAGCATATTGATAATCAAAGTAAGAGACCTACCTGAAAAGTAACGTGAACAAATAAGCATAAGATCACATATAATTCGTAACAACAATATTGCAACCTTTTGATAAAACAATATTAATTGAAACTTCAAATTATTTAAGGAATTCCACAGGCAAGCCACGTCATCTGGACGTTTACACATGAATCCCTGGACCAGACTAATATTAACCTTTTAGTCTTTTAATTCCATTCTATGTCAACTTATCATTATGACAAATGAAATTAATAATTGGACTTTAACTAGACCACACCACTATCACAAAAAAGGACTTCGCAGGAAGTTGTACATGAGATGATGCCTAAATAGTGACTATATTTTTGACAGTAGAGATTGAATTCTTAGAATTGACATATTCACTCGGACCATATCACCTCCAATCCAATTTTGTTTATCATCTCATTTTACATCTATCTCTAGAGAACTTATGAAAATCGCACATGTAAGCCACATGTGTGGACGTTTATACATGTAACTCCCACTTATCAATAAATTAAAATATTTTATTTAAAAATCTCATATAACAAACTTATAATAAACAGTGCAAGTCAGCCATGCATGTGGATTTTTACTCTCAGTGCATATCACTTTGTTTAGAGATCAAAAATATGGAGGTTTTGATGAATTTAATTTAGAATTAAAACGTCAGGTTTCTTGCTTAGTCTTTTTATTTCAAAATGTTTGTTCATGCAGATCACATAATCCTAAACATGTTCTTCTAGAACCCAACATATAAAACATGTTCGCAGAATTCTAAATCATGTTTTTAAAACGTGATAAACCTGACATGCTTGTTAAACGCAGTTAATCACGTAAATATATATACCATGCTTCCATGTAATTAAACATATATTTCATGCTACTACATAATATAAATATCCACGACATGCTATGAATGATAAAAAATAAAATAAACTCGTTCATCGCAATCCATTCGTGGATCATGTACGTCCCTGCCTAATTTATTACATAAATTTACACAGTACCAATCTTCGTTTGTCTTTGAAATGGGCCTCGTGCACTCGAACATGGACCGGACTCGTCATAATTGGATTTGAACCGAAAAATTGGATCTGGATCGAAACAGTGATTTAGATCAAAATATAGATCGGATCGAAAAAATGGATCTAGGTCGTACCGGATCCGAGTCGGACAAAACAGGTCAGGTCGGGCTCGAGTGGGTTGGACCTCGTGCGATGGACATGAGCCATAGCGCATGCCCAGGCGTATGCCAGCGCCGCCTCCGTCCCTTGCCCGTTGTGCTACTATCGAGGGCATGTGTGCGCACGAGCCCATGTGTTGAGGCCGCACGCGGTGCGTCTGCCCACCCCCCATTACCCAGTCGTTGAAGATGCCGCTGCTGCGTGCACCTTGCTAGGGATGGCAATGAGCCGGATCTGGATCGGATCTGGCTAGGTCCAGATCCAGATCCGATTTTTTTTGCTTTGGTCCGGATCCGGTCCAGATCCATTGGGTCCAAAAAAATTAGATCCAGATCCAGATCCATAAGATCCACAGAATCCAGGGTCTAGACCCGGATCCATATGTTTCGCTACTAAAATAAATTCTAATCAACTATAATTCACAGTAACACCATAATAATCTAAATGCATAATAATAGTATAATAATTATTTAGAATTTCTACAATTATCACTATATTGAAAGACGTTAGTTACAAATTTACTATAAAGTAGGAAGCAACAAACAACTCGATCGTCGGTGGTGTAAGTGCGCGACCCGTCGTGAATGCCGATAGATACATAATTGGGAGTATTTGAAATAAAATTTGGAACATATTTGTTTTGGAATAATTTGAAAAAGAAAATTGAAGAGTTTTTAGTTGGGATTATGTATTTAATTATAATAAAAATAATAATATATATATATATATATATATATATATATATACAAAAAAAGTAAATGGATTTTGGAATGGGAAATTAAGAATGACTATGAGACGCATTTAATAGAAATTATTTAGGTTAACTAATTTAATTATATATATATATATATATATATATATATATATATATATATAGGCGGAGTCCACGGACGGATCCGAACCGGATCCGGTCTTAAAACCTAAACTCCAGATCCATATCCGAAATATTTATATATGTTCCAGATCCGGTCCAGATCCGTCGGGTCCATATTTTTGAGGATCCAGATCCTTAAAAATGGATCTGGATCCATGGATTTGGACTGGGTCCGGGATCCGCTGCCATCCCTACACCTTGCGGTGCATGTCGCGGACGCTGTGAAGGGAAAAATTAATTTACCCGTGCTCCTGATGATCTATTTTGGATGTTTAATTCACCATACTTTGATTATATTCATAACATGCTCTTATATAATTAATTGCAATACATAAGAGTTTTCTCGTATTTACCTACGAATTTATGACAAATATGATCATTGGCTGATTCCAGCTTTGATCTTCTGGACTGTGTCCCGGATGCATGATCTTCAATACTGAGTGAGTAATCTATGGAGAACACCAAAGTTTCGTCCACCTCTTGTGATTTTTGAAAATTACACTTTTTCTGAGGATACTACTGATTTTCTCCTACCACGTATTTACAGTTTTCTCTCTAGAATCATAGTTTGATAGGACTCTGACACATATAATAAATACAATAATTATCTTCTTTCCTGAAAATAATTCATTTCTAGAATAATTAATCTCTTAATATTTTTTTATATAAGATAACATTTATATAGACTATGAGATGTATCACATAAATAATACAATAATCAGAACACAATCTCAGTGGAACTGTATGAGGTGGTCGAAAATTTCAAGGCTGATAGGTCTTGGTGGGCCAGCACATGGATCAAATAGAAGGAATAAAGATAAACCTAAATGAATTAATTATCTTATATTCCGATTAGAACATAAACTAATTCATAAATATTTATTCATTACAATAGAGCATAAATGCTAACTTACACATTTATTACTGATGTTGAGTCGGACTTGTATATAGACTTATGACTTCCCATATTTAAGATATCACATGTTCATTATTTATAGCATTGTGACTGTTTAAAATAATTAATCTCTTTAATTTTTTAAGTAATACAACTCAACCTTATTATTGTACTTGAGCTAACTCAACCTGCAGGGTTTAGTACAATAATCCATTTGAGCTCTTTAAGGGGACGTCATTAACCTAAATGGATACCGTGACTCGATATAGATAACCAACATGACATACAAGCACTGTCACCACCAAAGATACGGAGAATATTGGATTATCGCATGTAACCCTTACCCATAACAAGTCAAAGTGATGATCAGTAACTCATAATCACCTGAAACCTTATCGATGTTTTTATGAACGTAAAATCACCGAAATCTAGGTTCTTCACGACAGTCAGATAGAAGAACTCATCTCGTTGTGATACATTAGTACGTCAAAGATGTACCAGTATAAACAAACAACCAAGTCAAGTTATTTCTTATCTATGCTACAACTTATATCAACAAATCATCCTCAAGTTATCTCATATGTGATCATTTTTATGTCTCAACTAGTTTGATCAATCATACAAATTTCTGTTATTATCTAAGCACTATATGAACTAACTTTTGTATCCGATAATGTAATAACATATGTAATCAAGTAAATAATATAAATATGACATCAAAATATTAATAACATAAAATATTATATACAAGTTCAACCAATTTACTTTCAATATGTAAATCTAACACCTCCAGATCTAGGATTAGACGTGTTGACGGCCGGAACCGCGGTTTAGGGCGGGACCGTGGTCCGCGGTTCAAATGTGACGGCCCCAGCCCGGCCCTACATACTAGTTGGCGGTTTAGGGCCGGGCCTGAGCCCGGCGGTCCCGGTTCGGGCTCGAACCGCCGGTTTAGGCCGAGCCCGGCGGTTCGGCCTGTTCGCGCAGCGATTTTGTATCGATCCGTCTCTCTCGTCCGAGCTCCGATTTTCGATCCGTTTGCGCCACGAACTCGTATCGCGATATACTTCAACTCTTATGAAGGGTAAAATCTCCAATTCTATCTCAATTTTTCTGAAAATTCAATCAAATATGCAACAAGTATCAAAGTCCAAGATTTTAACAAACTTTTAAGTTTTAACTTTTAACTTTTAAGTCTAAAGTTTAATAAACTTGTAAATATTTTTAAAGTTGTAAAAATTTGTAAACTACTAAACTTGTAAATATTTTTAAATTTGTAAGTGATTTTTTTTATGTTTGAACTTGTAAATACTTTGCATTTTTGCATTTGTTAAAATACGTATAAATATAAAATATGTGTCAACACTTTGCATTTTTTAATAAATGATGAGTAAAATTACATAAATCCGTTTATGACTTTTACATAGGGATGAAAAAATAATAATAATAAAGGACTTGAGCTCAATTTAATTTCTAAAATTGAGGATACGTAACTAAAAGTGAGAGGTAAGTTTATATTAAGTACAAAGATAGAGGGAAAACAATTGCTTGAGACCTCTATACATAAATCCGCTTATATCTTATAATTAATATACACTATGAGTATCATTTACAGTGTTATTGACACGCGGCACAAGGTCTAACCCGCAAAGACTTGATCTAACCATATGAACGATGAGGCGTACAACGTCGGACCCATACACAAAACAAAAGATCCAACTCAAAAATTAACGAATAGATATTTGAATGACGAAGAAATGTGACAAGAATCGATCGACACAAACACAAGGAACACTCAACAAAATCTTAAAATGGAAATATCATATTTACTCTATTCTGCCGCCTAAACAAAATATCCTAACCCTGACCGCGTGCAATCAAACTATTGAAACTGCAGGAACTGAAGAATAAAATTCAAATGAAGAGACGCTTTCCCAAACGAGGCGGGAACAAAAATAATAGTTGTCCCATCACAAAACCCTAGCACTAACCAAAAGGAAACGCTGTATTATGATAATCATAACACGCCAAACAACGATGTTACAAAGAAGAATCGTGCGTAACTTCTTCGCATAGAAAATCAACTGGCAAAATCAAACGCAACAATAAATGTGCTTGGTGTTCGGTTGCAAACCAAGTAAAGTAATAAAAATGGCAGAGAAAGCTGAGCAGTAGTTTGCAAGTGCACTAAGCAGAGAAGATGTGAGACAAACAATATGCCTCAAGTGTACCTAAAAGTATACGTCAGGTACGTAGATATCGGCGGCCAATGCACAAGATGTTTGTAAGAATTTGCTAATAGTATTACTAACACTAACCCGAATTCCCATTGAAGACTGAAAAGTGAGAGGCACTTAGAGGCGGAGAGAGAGAGAGTGATCGATCGATTCGAATCAATCGCCGCTCACCATGGCTTCGACAAACAATCGCCATTTATTTGACAAAATGCCCCTAAATGACCGTGCAAATTTGTAAAGTGAAAAATAAAACCAATCCCATTAAATCCGATTCAACTTTTTCAATTACAATTCGCCATTCGTATTCTAATACAGTATGTAAATGTTCAAATATACGGTATATAGAAATTGGTCGTTCGAACACGCCACCGAAATTGGGACTTCTTTCCATTCGATGCACCATTTCATAAAATCGAGCATCTTCTTCGACTTGTAACCTTCGGCAACTTGCCTTGAAATTTCCTCCGCTAAGGCCCTTCGTGAACGTTGAGTTGGAATGTTTCCTCCCTCACTTGGAGCTCCTTCATCGGCGGCCTTTCCCTTTCCCTTGTTTAATCGTTTAAAGAAAGACATGATGATTGATGAAGTGAGAAAGTTTGAGAGTTTAGAATAAGAATGAGAGATTGAGAGAGCTTGAGAACTTGAGAGATTGAGTTTGAGAGTGAGAATGAGAGCTTGAAAGCTTGAAAATTAGATGTAAATGAGTGAATTAAGGTTGAAAATTAGAAGTGATGTTAAAATACGATAAATATAAAATATGTGTCAACACTTTGCATTTTTAATAAATGATGAGTAAAATTACATAAATCCATTTATGACTTTTACATAGGGATGAAAAATAATAATAATAAGGACTTGAGCTCAATTTAATTTCTAAAATTGAGTTGCCTACATATCCTCATAATCATAGAGGAATCAAAGTCCATGTAGTTCTTTTAATTTCTAAATGCTCTACTCCGTCTCCGCACCCGATTCGATCGATCCGTTTCGGTGAAGGCCTCGTCTTCGCCTCGTTACCATCTTCCCATTGTGGTTCTTGAGCTCTAAGGTCGGCCCTACACCAATCATCGAGCAACATTGTAGCTTCAATGTTCACGGCTTCATGTTGCTTCTTCTTTGATCAAGCATTAGTCCTCCAATGCTAAATGCTTGTTCAACGGATACGTGGATGCCGGACGGCAAATAACTCCTTTGCCATGATTGAGAGGATTGGGTACTCTCTTCTTCGACCACCACTTCAAGACATCGATCAAGGACCGTATCTTCAACACCAAAGACAAAGAGTTTGCAAATATATATCTAATTCACTATTACCTTGTCCTCTCGGCCTTCGAATGTTCTATTTTGGTACATCGAAGTCATTTGTTGCACCAAAGGATCAAACTCATTCATATCAAAAGGAAAATTAATCGTAGACATCATAGAAGAAGGAGGTGGAGTTTGAATATCATCATCACTACCATATTTCGACCTATATTCTTGAAAAGATTTCTTAAATTCTTTTCAAGATTATATTTGATTTGATCTACATCCGGAGATCAAAATAAACTAATTCTCCTTCTATACTAGCACCTTGAAAATCCATTTGCCTAAAAGCATCATAATAAACATTAAGCATTCGACAAGTACCATCATATTTCCATTTAGGATCTAAACACTTAGCAAGCAAAAATATTGTAGGTATCTCCCAAAATATTTTAGCCACTTTGAACCATAAAATAAATTACACCACATAAAGATGGTTTACTAAAACAACTACGAAAAGACATGGCAATATGCATGCAATGTTCTAAAACCATAACGAAGTACAATAATAAACTCCCGATAATTGTTTCGTTGCACCATGAAATACCTTTAACAATCGATATAAATCCATGCAAGCATCCCAATGAGACTCATTAAGATGTAATTGAATAGATGTAAACTCTTTTCTAAAAAATCACATAAATGACCCTTATATGAAATAGTACTATTAAGCATTTCATAAGTAGAATTCCAACGATGAAACATCCAATTTGAAACATGTATAAGCAATATTTTTATCGACAATATTTTTGCCATTTCTTCCCATAAGTTTTGAAACATGCAAACATTTGATAGCATCTCTAATAGGACTAACGGATTCTTGAAAAATACTAAGTGCATCTTGAACACATAAATTTAAAATATGACAAATGCATCAGAATGAAAGTATTTTCCTTCAAAAGAAGGTGCGCATGCTTCAATAAGTTGAGGAATACTAGCGGTGTTTGTCAAGCATTATCAAAACCAACGGAAAAATTTTATTAATCAAAGTATACTCATTTAACACACCAATTATAATATTAGCAATACCTAAAGCATTATGAGGCTCTTCAAACTCTCGAAAAGCAATTAAACGTTTTGCATAACCCATTTCGAATCAATCCAATGACAAGTAATACCCATATAAGAATTCTTATTATAAGCATCCGTCCAAACATCGGCACAAATAGAAACTTTATGACCTAAACGAACCAAATATTTCTTTAAATCATGTTTTTTTCCATGCATTGTCTCCTAATCTTCTTAAGCATAATACTTCTACTAACTTTGCATGCATTAGGACCAAGTCCTCTTTATAACATTCTTCATACGTAACTCTATCGGCATAATTAAAGGGAGTTTTCCATAGCACAATATCTAGCCATCGCATCTTCATATTTTCCTTATCAAATCTAAATAAAGTGGACGACCCGTTGTAGAATATTGAGAAGGGTTTTAATTTGAGCTTGGTTCGTTGATATTCCATACTCATGAGGATGAGAACCTCCATGTGCCTATCGAGTTCCGTAACCTCCTTTCTCGATCCATTTGTAGGTTTTCGTGCAATAGTTGCAATAAGCAACGATCTCTTCGATCGTCGGGAAGAGGTGCTTCGCTAAGACTTCCACTTTTCTAAAGAAAATATAACAAGATATTGTAAGAACTATGAACATGAAATTAAAATTGTGAAACTAATTTGTAAGAAACGTAAAATTTACGCATTCTAAAGTGCTTCACAAAACGTCGGACTTAAGTTCCTTTGATTTTGGTGGTTGTGGCGGATATCTTGGTCAAAGTCGCCATATTCTTCGTCGCTTCTTCTTCGTCGTCTTGGTCGTTCGAGCTCACGCCACCGAAATTGGGACTTCTTTCCATTCGATGCACCATTTCAACAAATCGAGCATCTTCTTCGACATAACCTTCGGCAACTCGCTTGAGATTTCCTCCGCCGCTAAGGCCCTTCGTGAACGTTGAGTTGGAATTGGAATGTCTCCTCCTCACTGGAGCTCCTTCATCTACGCCTTTCCCTTCCTTGTTTAATCGTTTAAAGAAAGACATGATGATTGATGAAGTGAGAAAGTTTGAGAGTTTAGAATAAGAAGAATGAGAGATCGAGAGAGCTTGAGAACTTGAGAGATTGAGTTTGAGAGTGAGAATGAGAGCTTGAAAGCTTGAAAATTAGATGTAAATGAGTGAATTAAGGTTGAGAAACGAGAGATTGAAGTGAGGATAGAGTTAGGATGATGGATATATTTATAGGAGTGATTTTGGGGTGAAAATCGAAAATAGCCGTTTCTAGCCGTTTTAGTCGTTGGAACCGCGGTTTAGGGCGGACCACGGCTCCAACGGCTCTAAAGCTCTCACGGTTCGTCCTCGGCCCTAGTTCACGGCTCGCCCAGCTCACGGTTCGACCCCAGGCCCGTCTTGCCCGGTCCGATTCGCGTGAGCCGAGGCAGGCCCAGGCCCCAGCTCACGGTTTGGTTCGGGCTGTTGACCACGGTTCGGGCCCGAACAGTTGACCGGGCGAACCAGGGACCTCACGGTTCAAAAAACCGTGCATGTCATCTAGGATTCTCCCCAAACCATTTAGCTCATATTTTCTCATGTCCATGATACTAATTTACCATTTATAAAAGTTTTTCACAAAATTACAACCACCCATTTTATCCGTTATCCTAGTTTGAGAACTATTCCTAATTTCCACACCATGACTTGGTTATCAACGGATCCCTTTCCTCTATGCCTATAGCATGAATATATAACACACAAATGACTAAACAATATATTTATTATTTCCTTTTTATTGTAAAACTATCTATAATTCCATTTTAAAAACTAATTTATGTTGAACTAAATTGAGTGAACTTTATAGCCATACATACTATATTCAAATATATTAAACAATTAATATGAGAGAGTTTCAACCATCTAAAATTGAATTTGGTAACAATTATATACTTAATTAGGCAAATTTTAATTGGATGTATCTACGTATATTCTAACCCCTTTAGCTTTGTACTATTACTCTTCAATTTTCATTTTAGTACCAAATTGAATTACAAAAACTTTTAAAATTATATTAATAAACATATAAGTGAGAATTCTGATTATAATATGTGAAGAAGAAAAGGTGAACAATTTGACATTTAATTATAATATTATTGCCTACTTGGCACAAAAACTTCACATATAGATTACAATAATTCTCTTAAAAGAGACATATATCTATTCATATATATTACCTATTGCGTGGATTTCTTCTACATTTTTAGAGAGATGGCTTTATATGAGTGGAATAAATATTTTCCACCTTTTTTTTGTCATGCATTTTAGATGTATAAATCCAACTCGTCAAATATTTTTGAAAAATCACAAGGACCGAACAAAATATGGTATTTCGCAATTTAAGTAAAATTTTAATACTATGTATAGGTGCTTCAATGATTCTAAAATCGTCTCGTAGAGCTAATTTCAAATATTTATATAAAAACTTCTAAAGGTAATGGATTATGTCTAATCACTTCTCGAAACTAAAGTCATCACTTTCAATGAACTTTATTTATTGAGTAACGTGCATATATTTTATGAAAAGTTATCAGCATTCAAATATGCCTCTACACAATTGACTAAAAATGAAAATAATACCTAAGGAATTTGATCAGAGAATTCTGACGATACAAAATATAATGCAAAGAATTATTATATAATATTTGAGTTGTCGTACGTAAAAGTGTGTACAATTTCGCAAATATCAAAATCATATTTTTTTTTTTTTTCATATTGACCAGGTGCAAGGAAGAGCGGTGGCATGAAAGAGCGTATTTTTAGACTTTAGTGGGATTCATTACTCCAAAAGTTTTTTCTGATTTTCCACCGCAACGTGACAATTTAAGCATAAAAGTTAAGCGGGATAATAACAATATTTACTCGTCGGCCAAAATCTTCTATTTAATTATTTTTTAAGATATTTATCAAAAACTTATATTGTTTATCAATTATCTTTAATCTATTATTTATTTATAAAAAAATTATATATGATTCATCTTTTTATTCTCGTTATTTATTAATATTTAGGAGAAATATAAAGTAGTTAGTGTTTGGATAGGGTCCACACTTTTAAAGGATAATTATTCACAAAATGGAATGAGACATTTGTAATGAACCCAAAAAGAAAGTGGTACATTTAAAATTTATTTATGAGTAATATTTATTTATTATTTCTATTTATTATTCTCTCTGTTCCATTCAAAATGTTTTATATTCTTTTTTGAATTGTTTCATTCAAGATGATCTGTTTTTTTAAGAAATAATTAACTCTTCAAATGTTTTGGGACTTTCTCTTAAATAATCATATCGAAAAGAAATGAATCGTCTTAGATGGGACGAAGGGAATTATTAATTTTGAAGAGATAATTATTAAAAAAAAAACAAATTATCTGAAATGAGACAACATAAAAATAAATATAGACTATTTTGAATAGGACTAGGAGCCTAAAATTTATAACCATGGACAATGTGAATTTTTAAGGGAAGGAAGTTGTAGTAAAGGAAAAAAGAAAAAGACAACCGGCGGGCCCACCCACTTCTCGGAAGTTCCGTGACCGCGACTTCAGTTTTTTCTCTTCCCGGTCCCGATTCTCGGCCTTCCGATCCCCGAAAGAGAAACGGACGGTTGAGATCCGCTCAAGCCCCTCCACTCCGCAACCAAATCTGTCTGCATCATTTGCCAGCTAGGACATATTTAATTGCCGAACCCTCCACGTCAGCGAGCGATCGGACGGCCGAGATATTTCGCACATCCATCCGCTAACCGAATCGCAGCCGCTGAGGTTGGGCCCACGTGTCACTTCTGCCAAAAAGTAACTACTAGCTGTTAACATACGCCCCGGTCCAACCCCAGCTAATTAATTACACCAATATATATTGAAATCTGAGACAACACTATTTACTTCCATTATAAAAATGAGATGTGTACATATCTTTTTCTTTGGACAAAGTTTTTTTTGTTTATAAATAATTATATACACCTAATCACTAAGAGGCCGTAATTCTTGGGACCTTCAGTTTGTTATTTTAATGGAAGGGGGTTTTTTAATTGAATTAAAAAAAGATTTTTATTCAATGCAAGCCGATTTTTTTTGAAACTTGACCGGGGCTTTAGCGATATTTTTCGCGGTCGCACCTAGATTCCTTGTGATCGTCATGTTGCTTTTACCAAGATTATAGTTGCAACCGGATACAGCCGGTCACTCCACCCCCCCACTTAAGCATGTGTTAAGGCTTCGTTTGGTTGGTCAATTTGTGAATAGAAGCTAAAAACTCTATGCTACTTATGACTTATGTACAATTCTTAGGGTTTGATTTTATATCCTAAAATATATTTTTTTGGACTATAATTTATTTTATTTTATTAGTTTTTAAACACTATTCTGTAATTATATTAATAAAAGTTAATGTCTTAATATTTACTGCACGTTACATATCATTCTACAATTATATTTTTTAAGTAGTATCATTAATCATTAACTATGTGTATTATATACGAGAAATATGATTAATAATTTTATTTATTTTAATAGACTAGTTAATAAGATATAGAGGGTGTTTAGTCGAACATAAGTTCTCAAAAGCAATTTTATGTTTTTTTTTAAAAAAAAAAAATTTGTTTTGGGAGCTTATAAGCTCAGCCAAACAGCCAAATACTCCATCCGTCCCGATAATGATGACTCATTTTTTTTACATGTAGATTAAAGAGAATTGTGTTTTGTGTGTAAAGTTGTGGGTGATATGAAATTAGAGACACTTTTTAGTGTACAAAGTGTTTCCTTTTTTTGGAAACGGACCAACTTAATAGGATAGCCCAAAAAAAAAACGTACCAACAATAATAGGACGGATGAAATATAATTTTTAGCCTACTTACGACGTATCATAATGTGTGTCTCTAAAATTCAACTAGTATATTGAAATTGTATCATAATAATCCATTAATAAAATATACCAAATAAAATTAAATACCAATTACATTCCGATTGATTTCAATCTCTCCTATTTTTGCTAGAGACGTAAGCAAAATGGCTTCTCCCCTATATTAAACAAATCCGAAAAAACGGAAGCTTGAATCCAAAGACAGAAACCGACACGTAGCGGTGGGATTCACGATTTCATAGTGGTGTAGTTTTGTTCATCTAAGGGCAGAGAATACCGCCATGTTGGCAGCTGGCGATTGTGGGACGTCCGATCAAACTGGGATCAACGGCTCAGATCGATTCGAGTGACAAAGCAAGCTCATCTGATGTTTCCACGAGGGCTTTTTTAGATGTGAAATACCCCCTCCCAACAAATGAATAGGTGATGAGATTGAGACAGCAGGAAAACAAAAGGCAAAAAGCTTCATTTATAGGGGTAGAGAGAGAGAGAGAGAGAGGTAGAGGAGCTGAGAATAGGGGATTTCTGGAAGAGGAGGAGCCCCTTTGGAGAGGAAAAAGATATTAGGGAGAGAAGATTGTTGTTTTATCCGCCGGATTCATTCTGAATCTTGATTTTTTCCGGCGACTCCTTATCTCCTTCTCCGGCGAATTATGCTATAGCGACCTCTGATGAGATATCTGATTGGATTTCTTCATCTGGGTCAAGCTGAAATTCTGATTCAAAAGCGAGATGGACAGAAATAGAGAAGCCAGAAGAGCTAGTATCGTTGGCTCCAATGGCTTCAACCGGCGCCGCCACAGAACCAACAGCCTCAGAGACTCCCCAGGTTGATTTCTCTCATTTTTCATCAACAGATCTGTTTGTGATTTTTCATCCATTACTTTTTTCACTAAAGATTTGAGCTTTTTTTTTGGTGGTGTTGCAGATGAAGATGGGGGGCTGGAGTTGCAAGAATCCGTGAGGTTAAGAGATAGAGTGAAGAAAGATCGGGATCGAGAGAGGGAGAGAGATAGAGAGAGAGAAAGGGAGAGAGAGAGGGAGAGGGAGAGGGAGAGGGAGAGGGAGAGAGAGAGAGATTTGAGAGATAGGTCTAGCCGGAGTAAGAGGAGAAGAGGTGGAGATGAAACTTCGGAAGAGAGCGTCAACGATGAAGAAGACGACGAAGATGAAGCTAACGCCGCCGCCGCCGCCGCCTCCGGCGGTGGCGGCGTGAGGTTGTTGACGCAGACTGTGGGTTCCGTCCCCAACCACCACCATGGCCACCACCACGGCGGCCATAGCAGTAGTTTTAGTCAACCGCAAAACAACAGCACTAATAATACTAGTAATACTGTAAGTAGTAATCATCATCTCCAACACAGGAAAAGCTTCCCTCCTAATTCTTCAACGGCGGCGAAGATTTCTCGAGCGCCGCCGGTTTGGAAATCCGGCGACGAAATGATCAGCGCTCCCGTTCCTAGAAAGGCTCGCTCCGGTAAGGGAAAAAAATCTCCCCTTTTCTCGGGTTCCTAATTCTTGATGATTTTTGGTCAAACTTTTGATTTCTGACGAGTTTTTCCACGATTTCGTGAAGCATCCACAAAGAGGTCTCACGATTGGATTTCAATGAGCAGCAACAACAATAGCAACGGAGGAGTTTCCGGTGGAGAACCGAATCTCGGGAGTTCTCCGGCGAGGCCAAGCGTCGGCGTCGGGGCGCCGACGCCTCCTCTGACGGCGGCTCCGATGTCTCCATCTTCCTCAAATGCTTCCATGAGAAAGAAACTTGTTAGTGTCTGAAATCGGTCAATAATTTTCTAACTTCAATTATATCTTCGATTTCTTAATTCTGAGCTTTTACAATTTGCAGAAGCAGACTGTGATAAACTCCGGGCCGAAACTGAAGCCACCTAAAGCCGCGGCGGCGGTGGTTTCGAAGCCGTGCTCGTCGAATCCCGAGGAGTTGGAGATTGAAATCGCGGAGGTGTTGTACGGCTTGATGACCCAGTCGCAAGCCCCTTCATCGAAGAAGGAGGAATCGAGAGAAATTAACAGATTGAACAGCGATGCGAAATCGCGGAATTCATCGCCGATTTCTAATTCTCCATCGGCCAATAATCCCAATTCTGGGCCCCTTTCAGCTGTCGGTAAGTGTTGATCGCGCTGTATTAGATTCCGGATTTCTCTGGTTAAAAGAGAGCTAAAAATCTTGCTGTATCCCTTTGCAGCTCCTAAGAGGAAGAGACCACGGCAGATACCGGAAAACACGAGCTATGGCGCTCGGTGCAGTACCGTTCTGGCGAAGCTCGACGCGAATCAGACGCCGAAGAGCGAGATTCCATCTCCTACCACGGAGAAAATCTCAGGATCCGCAGCTGAAAATGTGTACGAAATGGCTGTCAATTCGGTCGATCTACAGCGGCAGGCGGCGGGATCAGCGTCGGAGATGAAGCCTGTGGCTGAAGAATTACGGGAGAGCAGAGATTCGGTTGCGACGAAGGAAGAGACGAGCTCGCCCAAGGAGATAGAATCTCCGTCGGTGAGAACGGAGGTTAGCCACAACGGAGATTCGCCGGCTGCAGCAGCGGTGGCGGCATCTTCTTCGGCTGCGGGGATCACTAAGACGTGAGTACAGGAAATTAGGTTTCATTAAATTATTTTTTGTTTGGGGGTAATGATTGTCTTCTCAATTTGCCCTAATTTTGGTGTCTATGATTTCTCGAACTTAGGAACTCTACCGCAACGGAGATGGAGAACCGGAACGAAGAGAAGTTCGAGATAGATCTGATGGTGAGCAAGAAATCACTTTCTTTGAATCTCCATTTCTTTTGTTTTTGCTGCTGACATGGTTTTTTTGTAATCGGATTTTGACTCTGATTCAGGCGCCGCCGCCCCAATCAAAATCTTCGCCTGAAAAAGAAGCAAAGATCGATTTGAGGAATTCGCCTGTGGATCAAAAGCCAGTTGTTCCGGCCACTGATGCAGTACGTAGAACGACGAATCTTTGTATTCTGATTTTGATTTTGATTGGCAGCATTTCGATGTTCATATCTGCTGCATTTCTGCAGAATTCGAAGGCAGCGACGGGAGATCCATCAGACGAAAATGGCAAAAGTGGGAGAGATCAAGAAAAGAAGGTACTAGAAGAAGGTGAATCAAAGAAGGAGAGGAATGTTGATTTGCATCTTGATTTGGACAAGTCTGAAAGAGATGGTGGGGATGGAGTTAATGCAGCAAACAAATCGCAGTCGTTGACTCCGAAGCAGCAAATACCACTCACAGATAAATCTGGTAGGTTTTCTTTTTTGGTTATTGAAAGGTTTTGGGCTGTTTGCGTAGAGTTGAGAGGTTTGAATGTTTCTTCAAATTAGGTCATTCAACGAGTTTCCCGATGTCGATGGGAAATTGGCCCGGTGGGCTTCCTCCGATGGGGTATGATCGTGTATGCCATATTGCTTTATTTCTTGGAAAGTTTTGTAATGGTTCTGTTTTGATGGTGTAGTTTCGTTGTTTATTGTCAGCAGATATATGGCTCCGTTGCAAGGAGTTGTCTCGATGGAGGGAGGAGCAGTCGCACCTGGCCATATTCAGGTAAAAACCATTCTTGTTCTTGTTTTGCCATGGTGGAATATATGATCTTCTTTGCTTTGGTGGTGGATCGTTGATGATGATGCTCGTTCGTTTATTTCCATATTCTGCAGCCGTTGTTCTCTCAGCCCCGACCAAAACGCTGTGCTACACATTGCCACATTGCTAGGAATATACATTACCTTCAGCAGTTCATGAAGATGAACTCCTTCTGGCCTGGACCGAAGCCTTGCAATCTCAATGTCATACCTGGGCTAGAGCTACACGGGAACGTTTCTGTTAGAGGCGTTTGCAGTGCCCAGGATAAGGGCCAGAGCGTTGCTAGTGTCCCCAATTATGCCGGGAAGGAAAAGAGCTCTCAACCGGCCAGCATGTCCGATTCTGCTCAGAGAAAGCAACAGATTCTAATCCAGCAAGCATTGCCTCCTGTTGCACCAAGTAATTTGCTGGTATGTTTCGTTTCATCTCCAATTTTGCTGCATTTTTTCCAATCTCGAATTCCTGTCTTGATAATTTGGTGAGTGATTGAATATGTTGTTGAGCAGGGGCCTACTTTCATCTTCCCATTGAACCAGCAACAATCGGCTGCCCCACGGCCTAGTGGTGCAAAATCCCCGGCTGCTGGGGTTTCGTCCAACACTTCTGGCTCTGGTGTCACGAGCTCCTCTTCAGCCGCTGCAGTGAGCTTCAACTATCCTAATATGCCTTCTAACGAGACGCAGTATCTGGCGATCTTACAGAACAATGGTTACCCATTTCCTATCCCTGCCGCTGCTGTCGGCCCCCCTCCCAATTACCGGAGCGCCCCAGCCCAGGCGCTGCCGATGTTCAACGGCTCGTTCTACTCGTCTCAAATGATTCACCCTTCACAGCTTCAGCACGGGCAGCCGCCATCCCTCCAGTCGCAGCTGCTCCAAGCCCACCAAAATGCGAATGCATCTAGCGGTGGCTCCTCGACTTCACAGAAGCATTTGCAGGGCCAGCACCAGAGAATGCAGAGCAGTGGCGGCATTTCCAGCGGCTCCGGAGCTGCTAGCTTGCAGAACTTGTCCTCGTCCCAGAAATCGCAGCCATCCCAGCAGCAGCTGCAGCAGAGTCACAGTCAGTATGTGCACCAATCACGGGCAAGACACCTCGAGGGCGAGCCGAGTAGGGAAGACAGCCCATCAACGACAGATAGCCGGGGGTCTCGAGCATCGATGAATATCTACGGACAGAATTTCACGATGCCAATCCACCCGCAGAATTTCGGGTTGATGACTCATCCGTCTACTTTGGCTAGCGCTGGTTGTGGTGCTGCTACTGCTACTGCTACAAGCGCAAGTAGCAATCATGCCGACAAGAAGGGGCATCAGCCGCAGCAGCAGGGGTCGAAGACAGGGCCGGAGCCTACACATAGTTTTGCGATGACGTTTGGTACCATCAATGGTGCTAGTGGTGGTCCAAGCATCGATATATCATCCATGGCTCAGAATCACGCTCTATTTCAGAGCTCCGCAGAAGCCACGCGGCAGATGATGGCTGCTGCGGCCACTGCTCAGCCTGTGCAGAGGAACTTCCGGATTTCTGATCATGGGAAATCCGGAGGTGGCGATTCCTCTATTCCAGAAGACGAACAGCGCAAGAGCTTGACGGGGAAGGCTATGGGCAGTGGTGGTGGGCAGCATTCCATTGCATTTGCAAGGTCGGATTTGGGTGATGTGCATGTTTCGTCCATTCAGGCTAACAACGTGATCGAGAGCTCCACACGATCCCTAAATGCTGCGTCCGGTGCCACTCGCAGCTTCCGTTCCATGACAATGAGCCCTGTCGGGGGTATGAATGTGCAGAATGCTCACAGCATTCAAGCTCAACTCCAGCAACAGCAAATGCTGCTTAAACATCAGCAACAACAGCATCAACAGCAGCAGCAACAACATCAACAACAGCAGCAACAACAGCAGCAGCAACTACAGCAGCAACTGCAGCAGCACATGGGAGCAAATTCGGTTAGCCTGCAGCAGCACATGACAGCTAATGCAGTTAATCGGAGTAAGGTGGCTGCGACTAATAACGGTGGAATGTACTCTGAGCATTTCAACTCATCTTCAACAATGGGCTCGAAGTTTCCAACTGCACTCTCCGGCTTCCCACAAAATCTTGTCCAGAGCAACAGTAGCAGCCCGTCTCAGTCCCCGCAGTGGAAAGGCTCCGGTAGAACTCCGACACCTCAAACCCCATCTGCTACCACGACGACCCTCAAAAACCCCCCCCAGCAGCATTCTCGAACCCAATCCCCGATGCACGCTCAAATCTCCTTTGGAGGGAATCAGAAACCATCAACAGCTTCCCAAGGGCAGGCCCACCCCAGCAACAACCAGACCTTGTCTTCCCCTATGATGGCAGGCTCTCCCACGACCTCTTCCGTCTCCAAAGGAGCCAGTGGGAGCCCGAGAACAACTTCATCTGCTTCTACGAACAACAAGACAGGCCACCAAGCGTCGTCCTTGTCAGCACAGCCATCCAAGAATCCGCCATCCGTTTCTAACCAGAAGTCTCCGTCGATTCTTGGAAACCTCCATGTGGCTTCCGCCTCTTCCGGCAGCGTACAGAAATCTCAAATACAGCAGCAGTCTCAGCAGCAAATGCCTAAAACTATGCAGCAACAGCTATTCTTCTCAAATCCGTATGCTCAATCCCAGTCTCCTCATTCTGCCAGTAAAGGGTCGAACACATCTGGGGCCAGCGGATATTACATGCCGCGAAGACAGGCAGAGCAACGCCAGCAGTCACCGGGTGCTCCAGTGACTTCAGCTGGGGTTTTATCTTTATGGTCTCCTGTTACCGCAAACACGAATGATCCAGCTACAGCAATTGCAGCAGCCACCACCAATGTGAAGGGTGGTGGATTGCCGTCTCAGGGTATAGTCCATGTACCACAGTTTGCTGCCCAGGTTGCTGCCGGCACCCTGTTGCCAGCTGGATTTTCCTATCCGCATCCCGCTGTTCAGGTGAAGCCTACTGAGCAGAAACAACCTGCTGGTAAGCATCTACAAACACTATAAATAGGTTTTTGCAACCCCTATTGTTGGTTGAGAAATTTGATTTTCTTTTACTGCATATTTTAGATTGAATGGGAGTTGTGAATTTATGGGTCAAGTTGTACGATTTCTTGACCAGGAAATGACAATTTAAATCCATGGCAGCCTGATAAAAAGTGAGAGATGATGATGATGTCTCAGGAGAGAGGAAAGTTGGGACAGGCAAGAATGAGAAGGAGGTGTGTAGAAGAAGGGAGAGGATGGATGGAGCTCCTACTGCGTGGATGTGCCTATCATTCGACAGATAAACATGCTGATGAAACCACGAAGTGTTTTCATGGTTTGGGACGTCGGTGGGCTTGACAAGTGGGAGAAATTATCCATTTTTTGGTGATGGACAAGAACAAAAGTTAGATATTAGAAGACTGATGAGCTTCTTGTTTTTGGTTAGAATAGTGGAGGATCTTTGATCATACTTGTATCTTCCTCAATTCTACTGCTTGGAAATATATTTCCCCTGAAAAAAAGGTCCCAAAAAGAAGAAGAAAGAAGGATTATTCTCAAAAAAGCCAGAAAGAAAAAAGAGGAAAGATTTGAGTTTTGGACATATATGTATGTAATGAGGGCTTGCATATGTATGTGGCACCTGTGTAAGATTAGCCCTCACTTCTTTTCTGCTCTTTCCTTGAATTAAAATTTATTAATCTCTGTTCTGCACTTGCTTGGATTCTTGATGTTGATGGTGATGGTGCTTTAATATTTTCTATTTACATTTCTTGGTGAAGATATGATGGTGGAAATAGTAGTGAGATTTGAATATTATGAAGTTTGTTTTGAATAAGATGATGTTAGGTATTGCCTTGAAACGAATTTGCTCCACATGTGCATTACTATTTAAGGTAATTGTTTGTGAGGGAGAATTATTGATTGAAATAGTTTGTAAAGGGAATGCACCTTTAATTTTTTGTTGATGTCTTGTGGGCCCACTATAATTTAACACCACATACCACATGTTTATTATTGCACTTGAATTGAGAGAGAGAGAGAGAGAGAAGCGGGTTGTTGAAATAGGCCCCTCACTATTTTGTAATGTTTTGAGTATTACACGTTGCGCATGATCTTTTGTAAATTCATAGGTGGATTGTATTGTAATAGCTTGTATTTTTTTTTATTTTATCATGGAAGCCGTGTACCGTTATTTTAGATGTCGTTGGGTAAACCCATGTTCTTGTGCAGAATAACCTCAGTAAATCACACATGACATGTAAACCACACTTGAAACCAGGATGTGATAGCCAAATCCATGAGGCGTTTGGTGGGGTTTGAACCATGACTCTCGTTGAGAATCCACCTTAATTATGGGCAGTCCCTGTGGTGTAATAGCTTGTATTGTAATAGCATATGATGTGATCCATAGTAGGGTGAGCAAAATACAAAATCAATATCCGATTAGAACCAAACCGAAATTTAAAATTCGTTCGGATTTTCGGATTTTCGGTTCGGATCAGTTGATATTTTCAAAATTTGGATTTTCGGATCGGATCGGATTGATTTTTAATCGAAAAAATCCGAAAATTAATTATATATAATTTATATATAATAATAATATTTTATTTAAATATTTTAAAATCTAATATAAATATATATAAATTAACAAAATTGGTTTGGATTTTCGGATTTTCATAATTTGGATTTTTCGGTTCGGTTCGGATATTTTATAAAATTTTGGATTTTGATTTGGATATTCGGTTCGGATCGGATTGTTTTCTCTTAAAATTGAGCTTCGGATTGCAAAAATAGCATATGATGTGATCCATAGTAAATTATTTGTTATACTATTATTTAATTGACAATTTTAGTATTTCTTTCTCTCCCTCAATCTCATTTTTGAAAATTTTGAACATGGATTTTAATAAAAGATATTAAGTGTATTGTAAATAGAGTAATAGTTTTATATTAATGTAGTGTTAATTAAATTAATAATGGATTATGAGTTGCAAAATTTGTAAACAAATGGTGGCGTTGAAAATAATAAATTTAGTGGTGAATTATAGGGATTGTTTTCATAAAATGAAATAGAGAATTTCGATATCGGAATTGTCTATTTCATTTGGATTAATCATTCATCTACTTTAGATATTAGTTTGTCTTAATCCACAGTTAATCCAGAAATGAAAGTAGTACTAGTAATTTTGGTGTCTTGTTAATATATTAGTAATTTTGGTCACTCTCTAAATTTGGACGAAACTTTTTCTCATTTACTTTTTCGAAACCAAATTTAGAAATTCATTAATCATTCTGATTACTATGTAAATAACTGGACTAGCATATTATAGCATCAACAATCTCGTTTGCGAGTTTTATTTCATGTTCATTTTATACATTTATTAATGTTTATAATTGTACAGTATTGACTTTAGTATTATTATAAGACAAACACAATTAATGAAATCATCCATTTTCCATTATTGAGTTAATTGTATTTGAATAGTATTAAAATAATGGACATTCACCAAACAATCAGTGCACAATCAAATATAGAACTGACTAAACGATCAAAAATAGAGAGAGAGAGAGAAGGGTTAGGGTTAAGCGTTGAATCTCTATTCTAACTCAGAGAGGGAATGAAATTGGGAATTAAATTAAAATTTAACTATGGATCTTAGATAGAAAGACTCCATTGCAATCTAAATAAATAAAAGAAATAAAAAATAACTAACAATGGGCACAATCCGTCGCAGATTACAAAATAAAAAATTATTATAAAATATAAAAATAATAAAGAAGGAAGATGTATGGAGCTACGGTCAATGGCAAGTTCATCTTTGAATCCGTTTGAATCTGAGGTGTTCATCGACCCGAACCGACCGGAGCCGAACCGTGGTCGGAACGGAACGGGTCAACGGTTCGGTCAACCGCCCGCTCCTACACGGTTCCGTTCCGGTCGATAAATCCCGAACCGTTGAACCGGCGGTTCCGAACCGCCGGTTCATGTAATTTTATTTTTTTCGATTTTTTGTAATGTAATATGTTTAATATCATCAAAATACAATTATTATTACATAAAACACATGAAATAACATCTAAAACACAAAAAAACAAAAAAAAAACAAAATTGGAACCGGCGGTTCACACGGTTCCGGGCCGAACCAGCGGTTCCGGTTCCAAACAGTGTGAACCGCCGGTTTTCGGCGGTTTATTTGCATAAGTTGTAATTTTTTTTATAAGTTTTAGTTTATTATAAGTTGTAATTTTTTTTATAAGTTGTAATTTTTGCTACAAGTTGTAAATTGTAATGTGACAAAAGAAAGTATAATAAAATATTTTTCTTTTTTCATTTACTAATTATTGTGTCCAATATTATTTTTTTCGTCATCTCTATGTATATATATACAAATATAATCAAAGAATACAAAAAATCGAAGAATAAAAAAAAAAGGCGCTTCACAGTTTCGAACCGGAACCGTTTAAACCCCTTAACGGGCCGGTTCCGGTTCCGGATTTTCGAACCGCCGAACCGGAACCGAAATCGGCCCGGCCCGTGAACACCTCTATTCGAATAGTCTCGTCATACTCTGTTTCTAATCCATTATTAACTCCGTCACTATTTTGTATATATTTTCTATCACTGATCGTAATAAAATAATAACGAAATGATTCTGGTTCTAAAGCTGACACTGTTCGGCTGTTTTTTTTGTATTGAGACCTTCAGTTTTCAGCAGCTTTTAGGTATTCTTTCGGCTATACTTGACCAAAGCTACTTCATTTGATTCTATACTTGGTCATTTATTAGAGTTTTAACGGATTATATCTTTGATGTTGAAACAATGTAATATAATAGTATACAGATACATACATGTTTTAAAATTTTAAAAATATGTAAAAAACATACCCTTTCTTTTAGGGTCCGAATCCCCAAATCGTGCTACAATAATTATATGCAAAAATGCTTCTAAATTCTGACACTATGGAAAACAAGCACCATGAAGGTTATTTTTTTTCTTTTAATACTTAGAAAGAGAAGTTATTCCCTAGACAACAAGTTAAAACCATCTGAGAAATTATTGGAGTCCTACGTATTTAATGCATGTGCATGATTCATGGAACTAGCTTATTAAATAATTCTTCTGTAACAATAAAATTAAATCTATTAAAAATGCTATATATATAAACGACAAGCATTGAGTGTATCAACCATATGAATACTTGTGAAACCCTAAACCTTAAACCCTAAAAAATTACCTTACCATACTTTAATCGGTCAAAAATCAAATTAACTTTTTAGAAGACGTTCCTATACTATTATTTTAATTTATATTAATAAAATATTATCATATAAAAGAGGATTTAATACACCTATATATTCTATAGAATTTCTCCGTTTCATGTTAAAACAACTTTAAAAAATTGGCTATTGACAGTGTGCCCTCAGACTAAAAATCCTACAATTTCTGTACAATATCTTCAGAGGGTTTTACATTTTGCAACATGCTTTAATCAGGGGCTTCAATGGTGAATCTGTATAAATATCACCCACAAATTGTAACCTAATTATCATTATTATTATAGTCGTGAGAAAACCACGAAAAAAAAATAAAAGTAGGACAAAAAAAATCATGGAAAATATGAATCATCAGTTATTAGAAGGCTCCGACAACTTGTTCTTCAATGGAGCAATTTCCTGATCTTGCTCTTTCTTCAAATAACTTTGTGCAGTTGAATTCACAATCTTTACAAAAAAGTTCATTAGCATTATCCACACCACGGTGTTCCAAATAGAGGTGAGCGAGAAATCCCATTTCGCCGCCTGATTGAAACAAATATCAGCAATCGGAGAGAGAGAGATCCTGAATAAACATGAGATACAAGGGCAGCAGGAAAGAGTCGAGGCAAGTTTCTCACATTTACCAAGTAAAAAAACACAATTGAAGCAATAAAATGAGGGCAAAAATTTGTATATGTCCAGATGTACAGTGCATTCACCCCAACTAGGGTTCACCAATCCCAATTAGGGTTTATTAATCCTCAATTAGGATTTATTAATTCCTAGTTAGGGTTTATTACAATTAGGATTTAATTAGGGTGGATGCACCGGAGTGTGCATCATAAATGGGAGAGAGAGAGAGAGCTGCAAATACCTTGACATTTGCAGGAGGATGAGGTTTGGTGGACAAGTACTTGTCTTTCACGGAGTGAAGATTAGCGATAAGCTTAGGCATAACGGAGCTGAAACCGGGTATGAAGCTAGACAGCCAAAGCAGTTCGTTTTCCATCCAATGAAGCAGTTGGTTGTTGCATACAGATATGATAAACACTGTCTGCATTTCATATGGGTAAGTAAAGAGTGTCAATTGTCAGAGGGAAGAGATGTAAACGGGTCTTACTAATTTGTCGGAGGGAATTGATATCTGCTACCAACCTGAATGTGAGTCTTGATAATTGCTTTGCCTATCACTGTTGCCAAGAAAAATTCCCAGAAAGGAATTCCAAACTGTCCACACATTATCCCTGCAAGATCAAATAAAGGATTCGGTACCTACACAATATTCCCATAGATCTTAAGTCACGGTTCCATTCATACAAAAATGATATCAAGAACAATTCAATTGATTTTACAGATTCACAAACCGACCAATTTTTTTCTCTAGCTTATACTTACAAAAGAATAGTCTCAATGTTGGTGAAAACTGCAAGTTAAACAAAAAAAAGAGCTAAAGCAACTAACCGAAGCAAGAATGAGGACCGTGAAGAAGTTCAGATATTGAGCCTGCAACAGAAACCAGCGTTTTATTTGATTGAGACGCGTTGATAAAAACCCCTCATCTTCTGCCGAAGAAGCATCCAATTCTTCCATGGCATCCAGTGTGCCACCCGACAAGCGAGCTGCACAAATAACGCATACAAGGTTTAATTGAATCAACAACTAATCCAGAAGCGTGAAAGCTACAAAAGCAGTTTGCATGGCATGAGGAAGCGAAAAAATCTAACCAACATTCGTACCTGCCCTTGAAATGAAGTAGGGGGGGAGTTCACCAAGTGCAGTCCCCAGGCCCCATAGAACGGCCTCCAGCTGGACCTGGGGCAATATGCTACGAAGGGGGATACGAACACCAGCCGATGATGGAAACAACGGCGGCCCAAAGTCGGCACAGTTCTTTCCTAGCCATGAAGGGCCTCTTTTTAATTGTATTGTATCATATGAAGCACTTTTGAGGTCTAATCGGCCACATTTTATTGCTTTTATAGTAAAGAACGCGATATGAGGTCCCAAATAGAGAACAAAAGTGTGCAGTCCTGATCCTATACGAGCAGCGCAGTGAAACAAGGGCAGAAATTAATAGATGATCATAGAAAAGATTGTCAGGAGGCAGACAGTTTAATCATTTCTGTAAACAACGTAAGAAATAACATTGCGGATGCTAAGTTTTAAGTCTTAGCTTACCAATTCCGATGGAAGATGCAACTCCAAGAGCCACCCACCACAGTACAAACTCCACATAACGGCGAATTTCCTCAACATGCTGCATTACAGGTTATACGGAGTTAGAGGAGAAACTCGAGGTGGGTCAATCGGTAACTGGAGGCGCCTAAATGTCTTTAGCGAGAATAAAAGCAACGGAATTTGAATAACTGAATGATCCTCTGGTCAACAGAGATCTTAATGCCAATCGAGAAGACAATGTAACGAAAAAAAGGATAGCCGAATATGGTATTCGGATTACCTTCCCAAGAGGACCATCAGCAGTCACGAGTAGTGTGCCGATGGCAGAAACAATAGCACTCAACAGGATTAGCCAACTGCCATGCGATAACATATATAAGACGGATTTTCTTATATACTGCCTAACAGCCAGAATAAAGAGCTTTAATGTCTTCAAAGGCTGTGAGGTCAGAGTCAAATTTTCTAAATCTTGTTGGTGCTTCTCACGTAGTCCTGAAAATCAGAAATTAGTCGATTAAAGTAACGTGTGATTGGAAGGAAGTGGGAAGATCTCAACAAAGCATGCTACATTCCAAAATATTAAATTGCATAATATCAAGATTCCATGATAGATCAGCTACTTCGCAATAGCTTTGAAGCTATAAGACTCACATCCATATTAGCACGCACTCCATGGGAGGATTTCTTTTTCTTGGTAAATTACCAATTATGCAAATGAGCTTGTAGAAAATCCAGCTTATACACTGATGAAGCAGGTGCTTATTGCTTATAGCCAATCAAGGATCAATTTTCAAGAACCTTAAATCACGTTGACATATATAACACCAATTCTACAATCGAAAACCATGGCCATAAAACGTCATCACAATTCTGAAGGATTCACTTGTGATGCTAAAAGAAAAGTTTTTAACTTTTATTTCAAATCTAAAGGAGCCCTAAGGTTCATTGGCCAATATACTACAGCTCGAGAAAAGTAAAATGTTCTCTCCTTCACTTAACCATATAAGAGGATATGAAGTTGCATAGTGAGTTTTCCAAAAGTCATGACTACAAGGGAATTATATTAATAAAAGCCAAGTTTATTCTTCCAATGAGGGGTTAGGCAAGCACATTGTGGAGTGAATGGTCAAACCAATCAAGTATAACTGCATTATGTGAACTAGTATATGATACGATCCAAATACATGGTCACCTATAAGTTCATCCAGCATCCAGATAATGTCGAACTGAAATATTCTCAGTTCTCAAAAACATCCAAATCGAGAGAAAAACACTCCAATTGAAAGCTCACTTACAAGTCACAACACCCATTATGATTAGTGCTGCGACCATATGTGAACAGATTATATCATTTTCTTCTTACTACAATCCATATGTAGCAACCAAGAGAAAATTGACAAGCCATTAGACCTTATTGGATACTAACATATACAAATAATTTACAACATTTTGCACTAATTGAAGTGCAGATGACTATAATATCATGTGGCATCAAAGTAAAAACAATGTGATGAATTCTATGTTCCTAAACAACGTAATCAATGATCCTGAAGAACTGTATAAATGGTGAAAATAGATTCAAAACAAATAATAAATTAAATTCACAACTACTTCATATAACATATGCATTCTGTAATTTTTACAATATATCCACAATAAAGCGCTAAAATAACATAAAATCAGCACATAAACAACAGGGAAAATGAAATCTTAGATTCACATCAACAAATCCATATCCAAAAATGAAAAAGTACCAATCTTTATAACTTATCTACCTTTCCCAAATACACGAATACAGAAATAAAATCCCAAAATCAAAATTATACGCCAAAATTCATTTACACGTGATCAACTCACCTGAGATCGACATCGCTCTATCACCGGAAACACCGTCGGAATTTATTATTTCATCGGAGTCCATAACACCTATATTCTTTCACACACCATCCGTCACAATCTCGCTCAAATTTGATAATGCTAAATCTTTTTAATCTTGATTGCGAGGCAATCGAAAAAATAATTAGAAAAATACGAAAACAGAAAAAGCGGGGCTTATTGAGAGAGAGAGAGAGATCAAGGCGTTGTGTGAAGCGAATGTTTGCGAGGTACAACAAGAACCAAATTCTGGTGGTGGGCGTTAGAAAAACGATCCCTGCTCGAGCTTTCTCTCTCTTCTTTTCCCCCACACTACACGCAGTGACGAAGTTTAGTTGGGAATCTTTTATTCCTTTTAACCTATATATTTTGCGACATCGAAAGAAAGGTGCAAATATTAAAATATATTGTTCGTTTCACTAGTATTTTTTATGAGGCGTTAAATATTTTTGTTAATGTAAATGATAATTTTATTAATAACAAATGATATTTTTATTCATCCGTACGATATGAACGGTTACACATGAGTTTTTGTGTTATTTTATGGGGTTCAAATTACTATTGCCGAATTTTATTTTGTTTTTACCAGATAAAACAAAAAGAAATTTTCAGACTTTATTCTTTTTCTGTTTGGAGTTGTATTATGTAATATTTTATTCTGTGGATAAAACTTACAGACATAATTTTGATATGGTATCGATATGAATTCTTATAGTAAATTCATATCTTCAGTGATATGATTGTGTTTAAAAATAAGAATCTATGTAAATGCATATATTTTTTAATAGGAAAATTATTATCGCATAGTCTAGATAATTATATACACTCACATATATAGACAGTGAAGCATCAAATAAAAAAACTCGAGTAAATTAGAAATTAATGTCAATTATTAAATTTTGTATGATTTATAACTTTTATAAAGATAAATATTGTTATAATAAATATAGAAAGTAGTATTGTATATATAAATATTGATAAAACCATATACTCTTCAAAGGGAGCCAAAATCATAACAAAATAGAAAAACAAGGACCAAGGATCTAGTTCCCAATGATAGAGTCCTAACGGGTGAAACTCTTACACTGCGACTGCTAGAACTTGATGATTAGTCTTTACTCGAAATATACTAGCTCTTAATTAATTAAACTAATCCCGTAGGAGCAAACCATTTGTCACTCGATTTGAAAATTATTGTATAAGAATATGAATTCAATTAATACATACTGTTTGCAGATTTTCTTAGTCATGAAAAGAAAAAAGGCAAAAAGGGAAAATGTTCTTCCTATATAATGCAATATAGTCATAAATAACTGTTTTGTTAAAATATAAATTGAAAAATGGTAAATATCAGTTCATTTTCAAATGTTTCATGATTTTCCACTTAACGTAAGCATATTGTTATTTTGGTCCCTAAGTTTTAGAAAATTTCACTTAATGTTCCGTCGATCAATTTTCGAGATACAAACGCTTACGTGGCTACCAAAATTTCATTCTAAACTCCACGTCAATATAAAAATTAAATAAATAAGTAAAAAAGCTCCTCAAAACGATGCCATTCTATTTTTTTTTCATGCTAATATAAGGGAAGAAATAGAACGACGCAATTTTGAAATAGTTTTTTCATATTTTTATTTCATTTTTATAATAACGTGGAGTCCAGCATGGAGTTCTGGAAGTCACGTAAGCATTTGTATATCGAAAATTGATTGACTGAACATTAAGTAAAATTTTCTGAAACGTTAGGGACCAAAATAACAATTTGCTTACATTGAAACGTTAAATAAAACAAATCGTGAAACGTTGGAATATAAATTGATATTTACCCATTGAAAAATTAACATAAGAAAATGGAGAGACTAACACAAGAGGATTTTTGATGAGGAAGGAGCGACTTCACTTGGAATTGGGAAGTAGCGTATAACTCCTCACATCGCGTAACATATTTGTCATGGAGGTTGATATTATTTTATGTTATACTTTCTCCGTCCCTCAAAATATGTTTTTGGAATTTTCAATGCAAATTTTAATAAAGTTGTTATGTATTTTGTGAATATAATAAGTATCTCATATTAATATAGTATTAAATTAATTAGTGTTGAATCATGAATGATAAAATATATAAATAAGTGATATTTTAAAGGTAAATAAGTGCCTTTTATTCTATGCATGTTTCTCTTGCCTGTTTATTTTAGTGGAAATACATATATATAATATCCAGTTAAAGAATGTCAATTATAGCGCGAACATAAAATATCAAATTATAGCCAAGTCGTTGGCCTTATTGTGACTATTATCACCAAATAGTACCAATAGGACCAACAATTATTGGTCCTATTGGTACTATTTGGTGATAATAGTCCCGATATGCCAACGACTGCTATAATTGACATTTTATGTTGTAACTATAATTGACATTCTTTAACGGATACTATATCTTGCCTGCTCTTTATTTTATTCTTGTTATATTTGCTTGTTTTATTTACTATTGACCAAAAGTCAATCCTGTTCGTACCACCCTATTTTATGATATGTTTTGCCTAAACAACGATAAAATGTCTACGTGAGATTACTTACTATTTTTCACCACACACAATCCCTGAGGACACGACAACCCCTTCACAAATACTTACCACTTGTAATACCCCGAATTTATGGGTTTAAAAATTTCAAAAATAAGAAGGAATATTACGATAGAAACAAGAATGAAAACGAACGTCGATAGTCGTCGATTCCGAGTAAAATTGAAAATTTCTTAATCTTTTTCACATGAAATTATTTTTATAGTAAATAAATATGTTTTTAAGTATATTTGAGATATTATTTACACTAAGGAAGAAAAAGAAAATATTTTCCTTATTATTAAGTGATTTTCGAAAATATGGAGAATAAATGGTTAATTTGTGATTTAATATGTGATCACTTGATTTTATGTGATGAGTTGTCATGTTTATCTTGTAGTATATGATAAGATAATTATCTTGTACACCATGCATAATTTTCGAAAACATGAGGTGTATATGATAAGGTTTGAAAATGACATTTTATGTGATAAGTATGCTATGATATTTTTATAAAATAATAAGATAAGGTTATGACTAAGCATGAATAATGTTTATCTCATAAAAATATGTGATAATATGATAAGTATCATAGGAGATAATATTTTGGTTCTAGAAGCTCATGAATTTCAAAATTAAGGTATGATTTTATGTGATTTTCGAAAATCACAATTTTATGTGATAATTGTATCAAATAATTTATTTAATTATATACTTGATAAATATCATGATTTCTAGATCAATCTTATCTCCTAGAAATTTTAAAAATTTCGAAATTCACCAAATAGGGTGAAAATAGAATTTTGTGAAATTTAAATTTTAGAAAACCCTAGTTTCGAAAAATTAGGGAAAAATGCTAAGAATTGTTTCAAAAATTATTTTATGATATAATATCATTATATTTATGTAATTATTCATGAAAATAATATTAGTATGAAAAGAATAAAAGTTTGGTAATTTATCCTTAAAATTCGAATTATTTGCCGATTACTTTACTTTAGTACATAGAAACAATCTTAATTAATTTTCCTATGATTTAATTTATCATCTAAGATCTATATTGTGTCACATAACTATTTATTGGAAGAAAATAAAATATCTAGCATATATTATATATAGGGGCCGAAAATTTGGACCTTTTAGTGTGAAAAGAATATAAATATCATACTTTAATTAATGAGGGGTCATAATTATAAAGATAAGGTATATTAGGTGTAAAGTAGAGATGGTTATCAAATTAAACAAGTAACCTATGGTTTTGGATCATGATGGCCGAAAATATTGACTTGAAATAAGGTTAGAAATATTTTTAAAACTCTTTGAAAATGATATCTTATCCTAAGTTGAAATTGTTGACTTTTCAAATATGATATTATTATATGATAATATTAAAGTATATGATATAGAAAAATAAAAATTTTCCTAAGCATATAATAGTGGCCGAAAATTTCATAAACATTATATAAAGTGATAAATTATTTATTCTATGATAATTATAAGATACATTAATTAAATAATAAAATAATATAATAAACTATATGATAAAATAAAATTATTATCTCATGAGCAATAGAGGTGGCCGAAAATATTCAAGGCTAAGGTATGAGTTGTAATTTTGATTTTACACCTAGATATATTATAATTTCAAGAAGATAAGATATGATAATTAAAGTATAAGATAAGATCAAAAAAAATTTGTCTCATGCACAACTTGCATGGATTGAAATTTTAGGGGATAAGAGTGAGTTGTAATTTTTGACTTTATATTAAGATATTTTATAAAGTAATGATTAAAAACACTTTATAAACTCTATAAATAGGAGACCACCCCCATACCATACCTCATAACCGAAAATAGCAAGAAAAATAGAGAGAAAATAGAGGAAAAAAAAAGAGAGTGTTCTCCGAAGTACTCTTTGATCGTAAATAGAAAAACGTCGCCGACGTCGATCGAAAACAAATAGAAGGTTAGAAACCTTACTATTCTTATTATTTTATGCAAAAATACTAGGAAATCATATATGATGGGTTTTGTTACATGCTTTCGAAAATTATGTGAAATACGTGAAAGTTATGCTATATTTCGAAGTTATTAATTTAATATGTGTATATGACGTTTATGAGCATGGATTATGATACAAAGTTAGGAATATATTAAAAATACTATGTTATGACCGAAAATAAGCATGAGATATATGTTGATGTACATGAATTTTAATTGTTGTTTTGAACATGCAATAATGATAGTTATTCATGTTTAAAATTGTATGATTTTATGTGGAAATTTTTGGAAAAATATGGAGTAATTTTCGAAAATAACCAAAGATATAAAAATATTGATGTACAAGTTATATATGATGAATATTATATCATATTATTGATATATGATAATAATAATATATTATGTAAATTAATTAGAAATTTTCGAAAAGGAAATGGAAATTTTCGAAAATATTGACAAAAGAATTTTGATGTCTCATGATATGTGATATGTGGATCATATGATATGATACGTAAAACGTAGAGACTTGTAAGTATGTGACTGTGAATACGTAAAATTTAAGTATATATATATGTAAGCTGAGAAGTAGGGTCAGTACGTGACGAAGTTAGTTGTGAAATTAAGATTCATACGTTACGCCGAATGGTTTGAACTAAGGAAAGAATGAAAGGATAGGGTGTTATATCCCTTCAAGACACGACGAATATGATAATGGTTAAAGTATGAAAATAGGATCCTTGACGTTAAAAGGATTGATGTAGTAAGTCCGTTGTTTTCGGATCGATGATTATCGAAAAGTATAGCGATGTACTAAACCTCGTTTCTCACGTTGAAAAAGGGTCCTGCTCAGAGGAGAAAGAGGACGACAATTAATTACTAGTGACGTAAGAACTTTAAGTTCTCGAGGTGGGCTTTCTTATTTAAAAGAGCTTTCTTGGAAAATGAGTTTTACAAAAGTTTACTTCTTGTTTTCTTATT
Organism: Salvia rosmarinus; assembly: GCA_036937905.1. Lineage (NCBI taxonomy): Eukaryota > Viridiplantae > Streptophyta > Magnoliopsida > Lamiales > Lamiaceae > Salvia > Salvia rosmarinus. The sequence continues at coordinate 61,463,013 of CM072822.1, read as the reverse complement.
ACGCAAATGTTGAGATACGATATTATCGCAAAAATGTTTTATGTTTTGTATATGTCCATTCGGGTTGCTGAGGCAACATGAAAGATACAATTCGGATCTAAGCTAGAGGTGAAGGGGAATCCTAGCTAGGGTTGTGTACACTTGACACGAGCCGGGTTACGGTCGGTTGTATTGACCTACGAACCGTTCGCGGTCGCCTCCCTCCCACGCGTTTATCATGCGTCCGGGTGAAGGAGGCCTCCTGAAAATGTATTTAGTGCGTTTATCCATCTTCTTGTGATGTAAGCCGACTTGGAATATCGTTGTAAAGAAAATGTCCAAACAAAATAACCGAAAATTATTTGGATATTTTGGAGACGACTTTGAATTTTAAAGAAAACATACAAAAAAGTAATGAAAATGTATTTAGTAATTGTCAAATACTAAACAACTCATTAAGCCTTTTTCAAATAAAACCCAATTCATAAAAATACTACAATATTCTCTAATACCAAATTTGATGTATTTGAATTATAATATTATTATATTATATAAATATAAACAATATATTCGTAAAAAAAAGTAAAATAAAATATTTTGGCATGTGTCCACCAAATTAGAGTGCATCTTTGTACGTTATTGGACATTTTGCTCACCCCTACTCACACTGCATATTTGTTTTTAAATTTGTAGGTTGAGCAGCTAATGGAACAGAGCGGGAGTTGAGCGGAATCTTTTGTCGAGTAGTATGAAGTATTTTTGGTTCACCTTGAGAATGCACCTCCATATGCATGTCTCACATGTTTATTCCGCTGCCAAACTCTTGAGACTCTGTTATATTTTGTTACTGTGTTAAACTTTGTAAAAGCTACTGTTTTGTTGGAACCTTGGAACCATCTTATATATATATATATATAAGCTATTTTGATCCATCATGATTTTCATTTCTATTTGGAACATCTATATCTCTTCGTAGATAAAATGAGTTGAAACCCTTATTCTTTCATATTCACTTAAACCGAACCCCAAGTCACGGTCCGGTAAGGATAAGCCAAACCGGGCTGTAACACCACTACTACTCTATCCGTATCAACTACATAACAGTTAGAAGATGTATGAAGGAGCAATGACTGAAAATTATAAATTGACTGAGAAACTTAAGTTTATTAAGAAAAGTCAGTAGTCAGACGCTCCTACTGAAGGTGAGATGAAGCTCACTATTGAGCTGAAAAACTGAAGAAAGAACATGCTCATCAAGCCAGCATGATAGAAGAACTGAAGGTTGAGCGATCCCAACAGACAAGGTGATCGTACAGCTTAAGATTGAACTCACTGAAGTCAGTCTGAAGTTCAGTACACTTCAGCAAAGTGAAACTTCACTCCAGGCGAAGATCAATACTCTGAACGGAGCAACAAAGAAGCTTGAATCCATCCAATTAGTTCAGAGATGTCTATTGATCAGAACCGAATTAGGGTATGGTTCTAGTTCAATTGTGAATGATGCATTCACAAGTGATCGCTCCTTTTTCACACGTAAAAAGTGTAAGTATAGGGTAAGCGAAATATCGTATCCACAGAGATTGTATCACGAAAACATAGAAGCTAGCTCAACGACAATTCATCATTATCAAGCACGAATTTGGGTGATAGGTTTAAGGCTTCGGAAATTAATCCAAAGCAAAGGTAACCAGCGAAATATAAACAAAGCAATAAAAAGCAGGAAAGATAACTAAGAAGAAAGACTAACCCAGGGATGCACCAATCCTATCCACAACGATGTTTATCCCGCTTGTACTAACCGTTTAATCCGACAAGACGGAAGATCACATATATAACCAACAACTTGATTCACGACAATTGCGGCGATTGATTACTAATTTTCCCTATCACGATTCGTCTCAGGAAAATAAGCAACTCAAAAGGATCACTAAGAATATGCTTCCTACGAATGTCCTATCTCGATTCGACTCAAGGCTTATTCAGTATCATGCATTCGAGATCTATTGACAATTAATACAATTACGTCATTAGCTGGCAACTAGATATGCATCAAGATTGATCGAAATCAACAAATATTAATAAGCACCATGAATCATGAATCGATGCACGGAAGGTAAATAACAATAGCGAGAATCACAACATATAGGATCGAATCATGCAAACCACAAGATTAGAGCGGAAAACTAGCCGGACATAATAAGCGGAATGAAATACGATTTAACCATAAAAGCGGAAATTAAATATATAAAACCCGTGAGGGAAGCGTTGGATGAACAATGGTTGATCTTGAATTCAATCCCAAGCGAGCGAGCGGAAAACAACGGAAAGCGATCGGACAAAACGTTCCGATCGATAGCAACGATAAACTAAACTAGAACAACGTAAAAACAATACTAGAATTAAACTAAAGAAGATTAAAGACTAAAAGTCAGAAAAGCGAGGAAAAGCGAATAAAAGCAGTGCAGGGGCGTCTAGGGTGCATTGGGCGCAAGGGCTCTTGCCTATTTATAGAAAGGGTGGAAACCCTAATTTGTGCCTCTGCGCCGCCTCGCGATCGCTTTCGCGGTCGCTAGCTCGACCATGAGCCATCTTCATGCGCTCTTCTTCGCTCGTGGTCCTCCTGCGCTCGCATGGTACCTCGCGACCGGGATAGCGGTCGCTAGCAGTCCGCACGGTCGCGAGAAATCGTCCGATGAGTTGTCGGTAGCTGAAGCCGCTTCAGCGAGCACGAGGTTGCGGTCGCGGCTTCTTTGGGTTCTCGCGTGTTTCCTAGCGGCGGCCTAGCGACCGCTGGGCTGGTCGCTAGAATCATGGCGGATCGTATTCTTTCTCGTGCGTCGTTCCTTGCTTTGATTATCAACATATAAACCTACAAAGCGTCGAAGGAACACCCAAGCGATATCTTCTAGAAATAGATAAAACATTAAGAATCAATACATAAGCGCACATTAAGCGAGCTAAACTCATCTTCAAATATCAACTATAAGCGTGTCGAATGCGCGTTTATCAAACCCCAAACTTAAAGCATTGTTTGTCCTCAAACAAAACCAAAACAGAAAACAACGAAAGATCGGCGGCGTAGAAAGAGGATAACCATAATAAGCCTCGAAACATATTAACGCTCAAAAACATTAGCGCACATGGCGGCGTTAGCCAACTCAACACAAACAACCATCGAGGGCAAAAACTTATTTATTTCAACCCTCACAAAGGCATGTGTGTAGAATATATATGATACACTCAAACTCATAAAGAAATTAAGGACGTGTATACACTCAATGATCAATGCAATGCAACATCTTACCATAGGCTTGCCGTTTCTCTAACATCTCCACCGCGTCAAATGTGTTCAGATGAGGATCAAAAGAGGACTTTTCATAGGTTGTAATGTAGGCACATTGGTTAAGGTAGGATAATATATGGCTAAGTGACTCAAGCAAACTCCTAGCACCACCATTTATATATTTCGACACATATGGACTTTGTCCATTTTCTTCTTCTTTCCCAACGTGCTAAATTGACGTTTTATGCCTCATAAGGTACCTATACTTTGATTAAAGACCCTTTATGCTCAACGCTCATAGTGAACTTAACATTTTTCTTTTTCTTTTCTTTTCTAGAGCTTATAGGGTTTAACTTTCACAACAAAGGTACTATTCTTTACCACGGATGTATTTTTCTAAAAGAAACTTTCTCATCATAACTACATCAAAATTTCACCCTTTTGATTCCCATATCCATCCTCACCTCCTATCATCCGGTTAATCGAAGAAAAAGTCTAATAAAGGCTCAAAGAAGGCGACAAATGGTATATATCATCGGGTTAGTGTTTGGGTAAATATGTGGTTAACAAAGATGGCCTTTTATCCTTTCCAAATTCGAAACACATATTGCAGTCTCGACACAGAAACATGGCAAGTTCTAGAAGATAATCACATGCACAATATCACACGGTTAAAAGCGTATCGAGATATGTATCTGATGAAGCTCAAGTCTCACAGGATAAGCAAATGGTGAAAAACAACAAGCCTAAGCCATCTCACGTCATTCATGCGTCATTTTCTAACATATCATGCGCACTATCATTGAAATTCCACAAAAATTTTCTATCGTCATTGGCCACATGGATTAACACACTTCACTTAACTCGTTGATCGACAGACACAACAACGAAAAGAAAAACAGAAACACGACAAAAGCAACACAAACGCAAAACAAAATAAAACACGAAAACAAAAAAAAGAAAGCGTTGGGTTACCTCCCAACAAGTGCTTATTAACGTCTTTAGCTGACCATCACTAACCTTGTCAATCTGGCGTTTTGGTGGCAAGAAATCCTTCTCAATTCGTGGATCCTCCTAAACTTAGTATTCACGGATCTCCACCACCGACTATGGAAGTGCCCACCAAACTTGAATGATACACTCGGAGTTCCATGCGAGTCCACTTCTTCTTCTCACAGATTCTCGATTGGTCGAGTACCCTCTAGCGCGAGGCGTGTGCGGCGCAGCAGTCGTGATCGAGCAACAATCTTCCGGCTTTCAACGTCGTGTTGCTTGATGGCGTCGTATATGGAAATTTTGAGCTCCTCATCGTTAACACGAAGCGTGAGATTTCCTTCCGCACATCAATCAACGCCGCGACCGGTTGCTAGAAAAGGTCTACCAAGTTAGTGGTTGTTGTTTGAATTGGGAATATCTAAAATAACAAAGTCGGCGGGAAAAACAAAATCCGAATTCTTACCAACACGTCTTGACGATACCTTTTGGATATGTGGTGACCGATCAGCCATCATCGGTGAAATCTTCGTCGCTTCATCTTTCCTAGGTATAGCGGTTGAAAGCGTTCAATGGCATCAGTTGATGCTCGCCCCAAGTCGCATACAACATTTGGAAAGTGCGCTCGGCGATCTCGCGCTCTAACGTGAAGCGCGGGATCCTACGCTACGGGAGGAGCTTCCTTTGCAAGAGCGGCTGCATTCTTCGGATAGGAAAATTTTCTCGAATTTCCCAAGTTTCTTCTTGCTTGCAAGCGTCTTTAAGAATTTCATGTGGCGGCATGTTTCATAACGCTCAAAGAGAGGCAAATTTATCTCAACTTTTGAAAACCTCTTTGAAGCGAGCAAACTCCTCGTCATATTCGACTTGACAAGTCGACTCGGAAGCAGGACCGGAGGTGTGCGTGCGAGGATTTGCTACAGGGGCGCCTCGCGGTTGACCTCGCGATCGTTGGGAAGGTCGTGAGGTATCATTGCTTGTGTTGGACTCCGTCTTGGCGTGCGAGCTTGCGGGCGCGAGCTCGTGCGCTGATTTCTCGGCCGCCGCCCGCACGATTGCTCGCGGTCGGGTTTGCGAGCGCTGGGTCGCTCGCGAACAAATCTGGCGCGCACTCGATGGCTCGCGGTCGGGTCTTGTGAGCAGCGTGCTCGATCGCGGCTTCGTGGAAAAATTTACGGATGGCTCGCGATCGGGTTCGCGGTCGCGAGCTCGGTCGCGAGTTTCTGCTTCAGAATGCTTTCTTGCTCTTCTTGCTCGGTAGGGCTCGAGTAGGCTCGTCCACTCCTCGTCTGAATGGCGAAGCACTGATTCTTCGGGTTCACCTCCGTATTACTCGGAAATTGGCCCATCTTTTGTAGCGCATTTACTTGTACGGCTATTTGACCAATTTGATTTTCTAACATCTTCATATGCTTCCCCATGCCGTCACGGTGGACTCAAATGATTTATCTTTTGCGGTGTTGCTTATGAGCAATTCGATTCGTTGCCAATTGTTGGTTGCTTACAACCAAGCTGTTGCATCATGTCTTGAGACTTGGCTTCCTCGGCTCTTGAAGCAATTCGAACATTGAAGCTTCTTTGGAGGTTGTTGGAAATCGGATGATTCCTCGATTGATGTGGCGGCGTTCTCTGTTTCAATCGACTCTTGAAAAGTGAACTTCTTCATGAGATCGTCATATTTTGAATCACTCTCAGCAGTTTGCTTTGAGCGATGGCGTTCTCTCCGTTGGCCATTGATAGTGTTGGCGACCATCTCTTCTACAATGACTTGCCTCGTCTCTTGGTCGGTTCGATAAGCAGCCCCTGCCGACGCATCCACCATCTTCTTATCGCCGTATCGGTCCACCGTAGAAGCTGTGTGATTTGTTGCTCCTTGGAGAACCCGTGTTGTGGACATCGTCTCAATAGACCTCTGAATCTCTCCCATGCCTCGAATAATGATTCGTCGTGGTTTTGGCAAAATAGAGATTTGGCGATGATCTTCTGCGCTTTCGCGGCGGAAAGTATTCGAAAAGAAACTTCATAAAGTTTCCCCAAGTGTCGATGCCACTCGGTCGAACTCTTGAACCAATCTTTCGCTTTGGTGATGAGAAACCGAACATCTTGTCCGGATCGTGTCTTGTGGCACCCCATTACATTTGATGGTGTCACAAATATCGAAACGTTCGAGATGCGCATTGGTCTTCCGTGACTCCCCAAAGCGCTCTCCTTGGACCATCTTGATCGGGGCGGTTTAGCTCAAAATTATTTGCATCTACGTGCGGGCCTGACCGCCTCCTTGGGCTGATTCGGTGGGATGTCGGTACATGTGATTCAGAGGTCTTTCCTCTGGAGCAGGGACAATGATTCCCATGTTCGCCATCTGACGCTGCATCTCTGCAAAGTCAGCTAGCATGCGTGCTACTTGCTCGGGAGGAATGCCCCCGTTCTGCGGATTGGCCGCCATTGCAGCCCGTCTCTTCTCTCGTCCTCTTCTCCTTTGAGAACTTTCGATCTCGGGATCTAATAATATTTCAGGAGGTCCCTGAGATCTTGTACGCATAAACTACCTGAGAAAAGAGAGAATTTAGCACTGACAAAAATAAATAAATATAATATAATATATATAACTTGAATTAATAAATCCAAATCGTCAAATTATTCCTATGTGATCTTAACAATCCCGACATGGCGCTTAAAATTTGATCGCTCCTTTTCACACGTAAAAGTGTAAGTATAGGGTGCGAAGTATCGTATCCACGAGATTGTATCACGAAAACATAGAAGCTAGCTCAGCGACAATTCATCATTATCCAAGCACGAATTTGGGTGATAGGTTTAAGGCTTGAAATTAATCCAAAGCAAATGTAACCAGCGAAATATAAACAAAGCAATAAAAACACGAAGATAACTAAGAAGAAAGACTAACCTAGGGATGCACCAATCCTATCCACAACGATGTTTATCACCTTATTACTAACCGTTTTAATCCGAGACAAGGCGGAAGATCACATATATAACCAACAACTTGATTCGACAATTGCGGCGATTGATTACTAATTTTCCCTATCACGATTCGTCTACAGGAAAATAAGCAACTCGAAAGGATCACTAAGAATATGCTTCCTACGAATGTCTATCTCGATTCGACTCGAGGCTTATTCGTATCATGCATTCAAGCTCGATTGACAATTAATACAATTATGTCATTAGCGGCAACTAGATATGCATCAAGATTGATCGAAATCAACACATATTAATAAGCACCATGAATCATGAATCGATGCGGAAGGTAAATAATGATAGCGGGAATCACAACATATAGGATCGAATCATGCAAACCACAGGATTAGAGCGGAAAACTAGCCGGACATAATAAGCGGAATGAAATACGATTTAACCATAAAAGCGGAAATTAAATATATAAAACCCGTAGGGAAGCGTTGGATGAACAATGGTTGGTCTTGAATCGATCCCAGCGAGCGAGCGGAAAACAACGAAACGATCGGACAAAGCGTTCCGATCGATAGCGAAACGATAAACTAAACTAGAACAACGTAAAAACAATACTAGAATTAAACTAAAAGAAGATTAAAGACTAAAAGCTGTAAAAGCGAGAAAAGCGAATAAAAGCAGTGTGGGCGTCTAGGGTGCATTGGGCGCAAGGGCTCTTGCCTATTTATAGAAAGGGTGGAAACCCTAATTTGCGCCTCTGCGCGCCGCCTCATGATCGCTTCTCATGATCGCTAGCTCGACCATGAGCCATCTTCATGCGCTCTTCTTCGCTCGCGGTCCTCCTCGCTTTCGCATGGTACCTCGCGACCGGGATAGCGGTCGCTAGCAATCCCGCACCGGTCGCGAAATCGTCCGGTGAGTTCTCGCGCTGAAGCTTCGCTTCGCGGGCACGAGGTTGCGGTCGCGCTTCTTTGGGTTCTCTGGCGTGTTTCTAGCGGCCGCCTAGCGGCGCCAGGTGGTCGCTAGAATCATGGCGGATCGTATTACTTTCTCGTGCGTCGTTCCTTGCTTTGATTATCAACATATAAACCTACAAGCGTCGAAGGAACACCCAAGAGCGATCTTCTAGAAATAGATAAAACATTAAGAATCAATACATAAGCGCACATTAAGCGAGCTAAACTCATCTTCAAATATCAACTATAAACGTGTCAAATGCGCGTTTATCAACAAGTGGCACCAAAACTGTGTTTGTGAAGTCTATTGAGAAGCTGAAGGCTCCAGTAACTGTACAAAAGGACACAAGGCAAATTGAGAACACCAAAAAACCTGAGCATAAATCACTCAGACGTGTTGATCTGATCAGATATCTCCTAGTTACTCAGCTGATGCACTCTCAGCACAAGAATCCTTAGAAGAGGAAACTTGTGCTGAAAGCACCTCCTATCAGGAAATATGATCCAGCATATGTTTCAGTCTACTATTGACGTCCGCCACACAGTAAAGTTTCAATTACACCTCTACGAGAACACATATATGCACAACATCAACATAAGCACAAAACCAATCCACCTGCCAAACCAGCACATTAGAGATCCAAAGCTTAGTCTCAGAAGTTTATGACAGTTTACATCAACTTCCAGGGAAGACAAATATGTCCTGACAACATCATCGGAATTATCAAACAGATTTGGATTCCTAAATGAATTACTAATGTGAAAGGACCTAATTCCTACTGGTACCTAAAAAATAATTTTTACAGGTTGTGTTGATCAGTCATAAAAAGAAGAAAGATCTTCTAGCCCAGAAACATATATGGTACTTGGATAGTGGATGTTCAAGACATATGACTAGCTGCAAAAAAAAATCTTTCTAATTACGTGGAGAAATAAGGCACAAAAGTCGCTTTTGATAAAAATAAAATTGGATATATCAAAGGCTATGATATTCTTTTCATCGATAATGCTAAATTTTACAATGTTAATTATGTTCTTGGTTTGAAGATAATCTCCTATTTGTTAGCCAATTATGTGATAGAAATGTTGTGGTCAAGATTCAAAATAATATTTTAAAAGTTGAGAACAACTCAAAGCAGATGGTATTGAGAGGAACAGGACATGAGAACTTATATGTCCCATCATGGAAGGATTACCCTCTAAAATCATATCTTATTCAAAGACCTCTACAGAGATCAACTGGTTGTGGCATAAAAGGCTGAATCACTTGAACTTCAAGATCATCAATAGGCTAGCAAGATCCTCTATAAATTTTGACTTCTAGTGAGAGCTATTACACTCAGGTAATTTTGAGACTATGCTTAAAAAAGTATCTCTATACCACAATTCTATAAGTATTTTACACAATTATTTGTATATCTTCCAGTAAAATGTTCTATAAGATTAACTATCAGTGTATATATTTTATTTCATTTCCTTCTTGTTTAACAGTATTTAAAATATCATATTTTTCATTTTATGAGAGAAAATGATCCCACCGTCCTTTCAATTGCCTTGTAAAACCTGCTATTATCATTTTCACAATTTCTCTATCTCTATTACCATTACTTTCACAGATGGTAGAATACATTAATATTCTATGTATCGTATTGTGTATTGTTGATGTATAAATCCATCAATATTTCTTCCATATATATGATGTCCACTATAACTATTTGATATTATTTCATTTGATTATTCTATAAAAATGTCTATAGATATTTGTCTTAGATAATACTCCATTCGTCCTATTATTGTTGGCTCATTTTTCTTTTTGGGTTGTCCCATTAAGTTGGTCCGTTTCAAAAAAGGAAATACTTTGTACACTAAAAAGTGCATCGAATTTCGTGTCATACATTACTTTACACACAAAACACAATTCTCCTTAATCTACGTGCAAAAAAAAAGATGCCATGAATATTGGGACGGAGAGAGTAATATTTTTCTGTAATGGGCTTATTAGCCCATTTTGATAGACTATTAATCTGATTGTCATAACCTTTTTTATAATCGAAATTTTCTATTAATTCTTCTCTTACTTTTTTTTTTATCAAGGGTACTAATTTTTTAAAACCCTTAAATTTTTCTTCAAGAAATACTTCTAATTCATTCATTAATTAAAATTGGATTTTTATTTCGGTGATAAAATAATAATAATAATAATAATAATAATAATAATAATAATAATAAAACTAAGCATAATAATTATTTTATTTTATAATTTATGTTATTATTACTATAATAATAATAACAATAATTATAATAATAACAATAAGAAAAAGTAAATATAATAATAATAATTTTGAATAATAACAATATAGTAAAATAATAATAATAATAATATTAATAATAATAATTAGAAATTATTATTAATAGTACTTTATTAGTATTATTTTATTATAATTATTATTTATTTAAGATTATTATTCATTTTATTATTATTTTATTATTATAAATAATTATATTGTTATTATTTTTATATTATTTACGATCATAATTATTTGTTATTATTATTAATTTTTAAAGATAAAAAATAAATAAGAATAGTTTTGTTAGAAAAAATAAAAAATTTGACTAATCACATATTTATGATAATAAACAATAATATGGGGTAATAGAGAAATGAGTAATCCTATATTCATAGAAATGATGTCTCGAGAATGATGATTTATACTGTAAAAATCTAAAAAGTCATAGAATTGAATGGACTCACGAATTATCATTCCATTCTAATTTCATTCATATATATCAACTATCACCTAAGGATTTAAAGCTTATATAAAGAAATATATTTTAATATTCGATAATTTTAAACCCCTAAAATTAATATATGTATTTCATCTATATATACAGTAGAAAATGCTATATTAATGCAGAATAGAGACCAAAGATGAAGTGGGGACATTGAAATTATGAGTCCCAAAATATAGGAAATCCAAATAAAGACACACGGCACCACATAGCAACGGCTAAGACTGCATATCGAAATGACACAATCTAATTGGTCTTCAACCATATCACCTTATCCCAATTATCCAACTCTGAAAATCCCATAACATTTTCCCCGTCAAATATTATTCCCCTTCTTCCATTCCCCGCCACCCAAAAAAAAAAAAAAGACACCCAAATCCATGGCCATGGCGACCCAAGCCTCCCTCTTCTCCGCCGCCGCCCCCCAAATCCGCCGACCGCGTGGCAGCCCCATGGAAGCAATCCCTCGCCCACTTCCCCACCCTCAAGCCCACCAGATCCCCCAGCACCCACCGCCCCATCCGCGCCATGGCCGAGGAGATCGCGCCCCGCAGCCCCGCAAAGGAGGCTGCGGCCCCAGCTGGGTTCACCCCGCCGGAGCTTGACCCGAACACCCCATCTCCAATCTTCGGGGGCAGCACGGGAGGGCTGCTGCGGAAGGCGCAGGTGGAGGAGTTCTACGTGATCACGTGGGAGTCGCCAAAGGAGCAGGTGTTCGAGATGCCGACGGGTGGCGCCGCCATCATGCGGCAGGGGCCGAACCTGCTGAAGCTGGCACGGAAGGAGCAGTGCCTCGCCCTCGGCACCCGCCTCCGGTCCAAGTACAAAATCAAGTACCAGTTCTACCGGGTCTTCCCCAACGGCGAGGTGCAGTACCTGCACCCCAAGGATGGGGTCTACCCAGAGAAGGTCAACGCCGGTAGGACCGGTGTTGGCCAGAACTTCAGATCCATCGGTAAGAACGTCAGCCCCATCGAGCTCAAGTTCACTGGCAAACAGGTCTACGATTTGTGATCAGATTAATTATTACTGAGTTGTATTAATTATCTGTAATCATGTTTTTTTTTTTCATGAAAGATACTGCTTTAAACATGATATATACAAGCTTGTGATATAATTTAATTCAAATTCTGCAAACGTACTGTGCTTGTCCAGCTTTGATTGATTACCTAATTACAGTTTCAACAATGCATGTTTAGATACGAATCATACAATATGGAATATACACTGAATGTAGATTAGTAGATCCCAAAAACTTTGCCAAATTGCAGTTATGTACGATATGAAATTAACCAAATAAAATATTATTTGGGGTTAAATGTCTGTGGATATATAAACATGGAGCGATCCTTTGATATGCTACAAAGTAGAACTGGAATTTGAGATTGTCCCAAGAAAGTGTTGATAATAGAAAACTATTCAACTTTGAACTTTAAAAGGAAAACATATCCTTAAACGTTTTTTAGAGTTACACCTTCTGACCTTCACACATACAATAATCCCTCTAGATGAATCAAATCCCAACATAGGAAATGTCTTACTGATCTGCATTTCACCATTACATCCACACTTCTTACAACATTTAAAAACTATTCAATTTTAGGATGGTTGGAGAAAATTATTCTTAATGGAAAATGATGTGAGAATAAATAAATAAAAAATTAAGTAAAAATACAACCCTAATAAATGGAGAATATAGGCAGGGCAAAGATGGGGAGGCTTAAGTCCCCACCAAGCAAAAATAAAAATAAAAATCTATTTATTCTTACGAATCATCAAATTATCGATAATTTGTGCAAATATTGTCCAAAATCCCCCATCGTCATTCCAAATTGTAGAAAGTTTGTCTTTTTAAAGCCTCAAACTCGATATTTCGAAAATACAACCACACAAAAAACAATCATGCATCTGGCCGTTACCTCAAAAGTCAAAGGGAACATTCAAACAACGAAAACAATGTTTCTTGTTTGACTTAAACCAACAGGATCCATGAATTTTGTTCTTTAATGGGCCTAGGGCTAAAGATGGTCACATAAGTGCAGCGGTGGTTACCGACGGCGGCAGTCTCTCCGAATCTAGAGTATATGAGGGACGGCGACGGCAGTCATCATACATTGATTATATTCCGCTGCTGCTTGCAAATAATATCTATAGAGATAGAGCAGGGATGTTGACTTACCCTTTATTACCGAAGGTGAGTCGGACTTGCACTTAGACATTACGAATCCCCGTATTTAAGATATCGCACGTCCATTAATTATTTAGAGCATTCATTGCTAAAATAATTAATATCTTTAATTCCTTTAGTACCACTCAACCTTATTATTGTACTTGAGCTAACTCAACTGCAGGGTTTAGTACAATAAACCTTTGAGCTCCTTAGGGACGTCATCATCCTAAACGGATACGGTGACTCGTCTGAGATAACTAGCATGACATACAAGCACCGCCACCACCCAAGACGCGGAGAATATTGGGTTAGAACATATAACCTCACCCATAACAAGTCAAAGTGATGGTCGAACTCATACTCACCTAATACCTTATCGAGGTTTAGATCATCGTAAGTCACCGAGATCTTGGTTCTTCACGACGATCGGATAGAAGAACTCATCTCATCGTGAGAAAGGAGTAGCAAATGGCGGCGGTACTTTCGTCGGACGAAAAAGACGAGAAGAAAGGGTAAGTGGCTGCCGCGCAAGGTGGAAGGAATGCGTCGACTGCAGCGGCGACGTGAGAGAAAATAAGAGAGCCTTTCTTTTTAAGATAGGAGGAGGGCTTCGGTTTTGTGGAGAAATGAAAGGGGGAAGGGGATCTGGAGATAGAGTAGCAAGCGAGAGGGAGTGCGCCCGTTATCGTCATTGTCACTGGCGGCGACGACAGGAAGGAAGGAAGAAGAAGAAGAAGGGGAAGAAAGAGGTTTCTGGAATGGTTAGGTAGAGAGAGAAAGAGAGAGAACCCATTTTTTTATGGAGGGTGGGAGGGGGTTTAGAGACGTGAGAGAGTATGAGAAATTATTATTTCATCATTTTGTTTATTTGTGTTGGGCCAATTTTAATTTATCTTCATCATTTTTTGTTATTGTTTATTTTTGTTAGCCCATTATTATACGTAATATTATCAATTCATCAAACAATTCCTTATTATAGCTAAGAAGGCAACATTGTTTTTTGTTCAAGGAAATGCCTAGGGTTATTAAAGTTGGGTTACTAAAGTTGTGTTGGGGAAGAAGATGAAGATGACAACGCCGTGGCAAGGGAGCATTGTGGCGAAGGTAGACAACACATTTTTTGTCCTATAAACTCTATTAGAATTGGGGCTATACGGATAAATATGTAAATTTATTGATATTTTAACTATTAAATTAAAGAAGATGCCAAGTAATAAAGGGATTATGTTTGGAATCGCCCATTGTGTTATGGTATTCAATAAAAGCCAATGTCTTTTTGGCACCTAATTACTGATTTTTCCTAAGGAATATAATTTTTTTAAATCTATTATCAGTTTATTTTATTCTATTATTTAAATCATTAAATATCTAGGGCTTAACTATCAGATATTAGTAGTATTAACATATTAGAAAAAATGTTGGAGCTTAATACTTGAGTTCCAAGTACTTGTTTCTATAAATTCCAAATGAATTGTCATATTTCACACAAAATTTTTGGTGTTTTTAATGTAAACTTTCTCTTTCTATTTTTAGTTATTAAATGCACAAATATGAAACAATTTCTTATATGTTGTAATATTTTTCGATATTATATACACAAATGTAAACTTTGTTAGCCGAATCTTCTACTGGTACATGGACAACTGTGTGGACCGATGGACTTACCAGCCTTGATCGTTACAAAGGGCGATGCTACCACATTGAGCCCGTTCCTGGAAAAAAGATCAATATATCTGTTATGTAGCTTACACTTTAGACCTTTTTGAAGAAGGTTCTGTTACTAGCATGTTTACTTCCATTGTAGGAAATTAATATTTACACCTATAAAAAAAGCAATTAGTATGTACAAATGCAAAATATCTTTAATTTGAAATGTATACTAATATGTGAGAAACTTATCTGCTTTTGAAATTTTAGTGATGGAATTATTTCACTCATATTGTTAAAACATATGAAGCACAATTAGTCATAAAAGTGAATTTATTTCAAAAAAGTAAAAAAATAAAATAAAAAATCATAGATTCAGAATTCCTAATGTGTTAATGTTGGGAGATATATATCATAGAGCTGACAAAAGGGACGGATCAGGCCGGCTCAGCCTGGCCCATTGGGCTTTGTTGTTTGAACGAAATGTTATCGGGCTGAAAATATGGTAGCATAGTCCAGCTCCATCTGGGCCATCGGGCCAAACCCACCCATATCATCATTCATATCCTCTAAGCTTTGAGTTGTATCTATTTCTGTAAAAATTAGACAAAAATATGATTGATTAGTATAGACTAATGTAGTGTTTTCATTTTAGCAAATAAATTAGGTAAAATATTAAATGAAAAATGAGTTCCCATCATGATAAAAATCTTAACAGAATTTTGCTGCCATCATATTGCATATGGGCACATATATGAGATGTAGGATAACTGGATAAGTACAGGTTGTACTACACGTCACACACCAAATCCAATTGATCATTTCAACAAAGCAAAAAAGTTATTCAAAATTAAAGCAATTATACCATCTCATCGCACCTCCATTTTCATTTTTCAGTTATAAAACCTTTGTACTTAGCCTCCCTAGCGAAAGTGGTGAACACGTCACACACACATAGTATTACTAAACAAACTTGGGGGACGTCACATGTCACACACCATAAAATCTTACCTGTTTCACGACTGTGACACGGTGAGAAGACGTGGTTGGTGTTCGGTAGTGGATGGCGACTCGACGGCGACTTGGATGGCTACTTGGCGGCAACTTAGAAAAGGAGGATTTTTAGGATTGTGAATTGTTTTAGAGGGATGGAGTAGAAATGTAGAAAGAGATTGGGAACAGAGAGACAGATGGACACTAATTCAGTTTTTAAAAATTGTTTTATTTTATATATTTACTATTTATTACTAATATAAAATATTAACAATTTAAATGTGTGGACGGGCTTTAGGCCCGTTAACCCGGGCTTTTTAGCCCCAAAGCCCGATCAGCCCGATGGGCTATGTGAGCATTTTTTTAGGGCTACTATTTTCACGAGCCCAAGTCGACCCCAATTCCGGGTACCTCGGGTGGCCACTGAACCAGGCCAATTTTGCCGGCTCTAATAGATCCACTATTTCTTTCTAATTTTGTATTTCATTAGATCTATTTAGTACCATAGAACTCAATTGAGGAGTTCTTCGATTTCTTCCAAAAAGATAAAAATTAGTTTGTGTTCTATTCTGAAATACAAACCTCTAAAAATTAACTGTTACAGTAGAGTGGATGTTCATAGCTTTTTCTTAAGTCATTGGATTTTAAAGTTATTTATCCGTTGCATACGAAAATTTTAAATTATTAGGTTCATTGGTAGGGGTGGCTAATCGGATTGGTTGGGTACCTACCCAGAAAAAATCAGCACCGACCCGATTTCTGATAAAAATAAAACCCGATCCCGACCGATTTTTAATCGGTATCCGAATAACGACTCGGTGCAGTCGGGTATTCGATACCCTAATACCCTTTATTTATAAAATTAACCTTGCAATATATAAAATGGCAACTTGTGCATTGGTTGCAAGTTTGGACTTGCGCTTTACAATGCGCTAGGTCCGGGATCGAATCCCTTCTGATTCAATATTTTTTATTAAAGGTCTTGTTTAATATATATATATATATATATATATATATATATATATATATATATATATATATATAAAATGAATTTATATTAAATAATTTGGGTATTGGGTATACCGATTACCCGACAGGTATACCGATGCCGACAATATAAATATATAATACCCGACCCCGATTTTGGGTGTCGGTACCAATACCGATAAATTTGGTCGGTATCGGTACCGACTACCGAAACCAGTTAGCCACCCTATTCATTGGTATGTGTATTGTTGTAAATATATTGAATCTAACTACAAAATTGAAATAGAACACATACATTTGCGTTGTATTATTTGAATGTAATTTTTTATTGGATTAATAAATCTTCTTATGTTGAATTATTTGAATGTAACATTTAATTGTATTTATTGATGATATTTTATTTATTGGAATGTAATTTAGGTTACTATTGTTATTCTTGCTTAGTATGTACATATAATTATTTATATATATGTATTATTTTACAGAATATTGGGACATCGATGATCAAGATTACTCATTCTTTTTGCAGTGATTTTACTGCTTACTTTCAAGATCGGGCTATTTTGCTCTTACTTTAGATGTTGTTGATTTAATTAATCAATATATGATTAATTTGAATGGACCTAATGGTCATATGTATTTGAATTCAGATGGTATTTGTAAATTCGATTCAAGTAGTCGGTTGTTGAATGAAATTCACACCCTTGAGTTTTGAATGGATAGAGCTGTTTTGGTACGTCTAACTATGAATATTTTTTAAAGTTGGCTCTCCGGTTGTGTTTTTACACAATATTGGTTATTATGAAACTACGTTGTCATGCTATAGAGGAAAAATTATTGAGTGGACATAATGTTAAATAAATTGTTCTGATCCCTCGCTTTCACTTACACCTTCTAAACTAAAATTGACTTTCAAGTTTCAACGATGAAAATTTACACGGGTTGTGTCATTTGCGATGATCATCAATAAAATTCAAGGTCAATCTCTTTTGCAAGTAGTTTGTACTTCAAAAATAATGTTTTTAGTGATGGTCAGTTGCATGTTGTTGTAATAAGGATTACTAATTACTGCAGTTTGAAAATTATTTTTTGTGGAGATGACGATGAGGGATTATATGTTCACACTGAGAATGATGTGTACCGGGAGGTTTTTCAAAACTCATATGTAAGATTATTTAGTACATTATTTTATATATTGTATTTTGTGCATTGAGATATTGATCTTTTTCTTATGTATTTAAAATTTTCTAAATTTTGATACCGTGCATCTCACGGGTACAATACTAGTTCATCTATAAGAAGTAAATTATACTTATTTTGTCTCACAATATTCAGCAACGCCGTTAATCATCGATTATTCATAAGTTGAGTAATTTAATAATTCGAAATTAATCATCTCAATCAAGTTTAATTGAATAATAGATAATCGAATAATCGCCTATAATAATCCGCGGATTATAGTCTTGGGCATAATAAATTTTGTTATGCTAATTTAATCCCATGATTAAATTAATTTCTTGCTAAACTTTCAGCAGCATAGGAATCTTCCTCTCTATGTCTCCATTGCTGAACAACACCAACTCCCATCTTTCTTCTCATTTTACTCTGCTCTCGATTTTCTGAACTGTTGGGGATCGACCCCGCTCGCCCGATGCTCCACGCACACTTGCATTATCACGAATCTAACGCAGCAACCCGCTTGTCTTCCGTGCTAACCTGTTTACACAAAAAACAGCAGCAACAAGGCATAAACGAGAGAAAAAGAAAGGGGGAGAGAAGGGGCCTCGGCTCAAGCCCATCCAACGGTGGGGGCTTCTCTTGACCGGAACGACAATACACCACAACGACTTCACATGCCAACCAGCAGCCCACTCCGGCAACTCCACCCACGTCCACGTCGGGCAAACCACACGAGAGCAATCTCACATAAACTCACAAAGAAGAGACACGAAGCTTCTCTCTCTTGCAGCACTCCACCCTCTCACATAGATCACGTCTCTCTGTCATTTCCACTCCATCACAAACAATCGCTATTTTTTCTTTTGATCAATTAAATACAAAAATTTAAAGATAGCCGGAAGCTATAATTGAAGATACCATTGTTTCTGAAAAATAGTTGAAAAGTCTACTGTGTTTGAAAGAGAGTAAAACAACCCGAAATCCCAGGAGCTAATCCAAAATCACCTACTCTGGCACCTCTATTCAAACAAAGACTAAGTGAGATCTCGAGAAGTGGTGTCTATAGCTTGGTGGATTCGAATCTGAAACATTTGACCTCGTACATTAACCATTCTATCACTAAACCAACACACGTACACGCACACACAATCCCTACTTTCTCTATTTAAATATAGTAAGCCCTAACACAAAGGAAATGGGCCGCTAGGGATTGAGCCGGGCAACAACAAATCTTAGGCCAAAAAATTCCAACATGAACCCACCGAAGCAGCGCCGCCTCATCTCCTCCTCTCGTCGTGAACGGACAGCAGCAGCACCACTGCCGTCCCTACGTTGCCTACGGCCCTACCTCCTCTCTTTCGTCCCATCCTAACAACAACAAACACAGCCCCAAAAATTGACATACACACATACAATCCCAAGACCGAGCCGTAGCTCGTCTTTAAAAACTTAACAAAATCATAATATTTATTTACTCTTTTCTGTAAACAAGAATTATACCCGTAGGTGGTGTTTGGTTTGATAGATGAGATAAATAAAATTGATAGAATAGAGTAGGATGTGATTATTTGGATTATTTAATCTTATGTTTGGATTGATTGATTATGGTATATGATTAATTGAAGGATTATGACTAGAATATAACTTAATACCAAAATTGTCCTTTTGATTCATTTTCCTTCAATTTGCAATCATATGCATAATAACATTATTATTATTATTATTATTATTATTATTATTATTATTATTATTATTAAAGTATTTCTGTAATATTGTATTAAGATTGGAGTGTGATCAAATAATCCACTCAAGTTTAGGGTGATTAATAATCATCCAATTAAGTGATAAAACTACAGGTCGAACAATCAATCACGGGCCGAATCAAGCAAACCAAATGCTTGATTAAGCATGATTATTTTATCTATCACCCATTATCCCTTATCCCTCAAACCAAACACCACCTTACTGTATTGTAGAGAAATTATGCAGTTGCATTTGTTTTCCAATTTTAAGCTTAACAGATTATGTAAGACGACGGTGAAACAAAGTTGAGGTCATGCTGTAGATGGGGTTTGGTATTCTATGAATGGATTCTTGCTGAGTGTGGGCGTATGATGTTGAGCAGTTAATAGATTATTGCAATATGTTGCTGAATAGATTATTTTCTAATTACATCATTCACTTACAAGTTAATTTATATAATCACATAATAGTATTCAAGCATATGATTCGATCAAATTGAATTTCGCCAATTCTTTGTAAATCTTTTGTTGAAATCAAAAGTAAATACATTCGGATAGGGATGTCAATGATTGTGTTTTATCCGGATCAGAACCAATAAATAAATAATGGTTATGGTTCTGGAATCAACCTATTAGATACTGGATTTAGACCGGACCCGGACCATCAACTATGGGTCTTAAGCGGTCCGGATTTGAGCGGGTCTGGAACCAGAACCGGACCAGAACCAGAACTGAAACCGAAATCGTTGCTTTATAATTTAATGGGTTATGCGTGATTTCGGATCGATATGGATAAAATTAGCTCATTGACAAGCCTATTTAAACTTAGACTTGTCAATAAATGAGTTTTAATAGAACCAGAACCAGAACCAATAAATAAGTATTGGTTCTGGTTCTAGAATTAGAATCAAATCCGGAACAGACCATCAAACTATGGATCTAAACGATCCGGGTCTAAAGCGGATCTAGAACCGAAATTGGAATCAGAACTGATGCTTTAAAATTTAATGGATTTTGAGCGGTTTCGGATCGATTCGGGTAAAATCCACCCATTGACATCCCTACATTCATATACTTTTCCGGGTGCGAATCGACTTAAACTCTATATTGGTAAAAAGTTCATTTAGAGTAATATTTAAAAGGGTGGGGACATTATAAAATATAAAATACCAAAACTTCACACATAAGAGTTGGCCATAAAATATATTAATTCCACTTCACTAACACTCACAGCGGTAGGCAAACCAACAAGCTAGGAAACAGAGATCCTTAATATCTTTTAAAATAACTACATAATCAAGCAGCATATCAAAAGTAGAAACAACAACCAAATTTCTTTATCTTCAATTTTCTTTTCTTTCATCTCTTTCTTGTGTTATAGATCAATGTTGTTTGCAAGCAGTACTTCCATGGCCATATATGAACCTCGCACTCCCTTCAGTGTAAATATGAGTCTCGTTGTCCAACCTGCGATCAACAATAGATCAAAAAACGTGGATTATAAATACACGTGATCGAAAATCGTCTTTAGAACTCACGATTTTCTAACAGCTTTGCTCAAGGTAGAGGATGAAATAAATGTTTTTCCATCAAGATATCTATTCTCCCCTTCAGTCATCTGCTTGATTCTCTGGTCTAGCTCATCAGCATTCAGTGTGAACGGGTTGTCCGATGCCTGTCATTATATATTATTATCAAAATTATGGTAAAATTGCAACATATGATATGAGTCTCGTTAAACATATGATATAACAAGGGTTATTGGTGTATATATACACTAATTTTGGATTTTTTACTAACTTTAAAAATTATCACAAAATACACAAACTTAATCACTTTATTGATTTTACCATGATTTCAAATTCAGACTAAATTAAATATTACTTGACATCTCAAAAATTTATCGTAGACAAAACGATCAATAATATACATGACACTTTAGAGAGAGGACATCGATTGTTTGAACCCAACGAGAACCAAGCGATGAAACTAACGAAAAGACATAATTTTTAATGAGGATTAACGCGATAAACCCTAGAAATCAAGAAATCGGATTTATTTTGATGGAATGACAATATTTTATGTTTTTCTCTACAATATCGTTTATATCATCGATCGTTTTGTCTACAATAAGTTTTCGAGATGCCTAGTCAGATTTAATTTGGTCTAAATTTGAAATCGTAGTAAAATCACTAAAGTGATTAAGTTTATGTATTATGATAATTTTTAAAGTTCGTGAGAAAAACTAAAATAAATCTAAAGTTAGTGTATTTATACGCCAATAATCCATATAATAATATTGAGCAATGAAACAAAAGATAAGCAAAGTGTTGATTGTACCATGACCCATCCCCAAGTATCAGCATAAGATGGGATGTGAGCTGAGTAAGGTACAACATCTGCACATGAGATAAGATCAAGATTTGTCATTACAATATATCAGAAAATTATTTATTTATTCATTTACAATAATCTCATCATCTTACATTTGAAAACCTGTCTCAAAGTGTTGAAGATGCAAGAAAACACCTCTGTATGGCTGAAAATCCCAGCTGGTCCTGCCTGAATCATTGAAATAGTTCAATTATTATTAATAATCCAATTACACCACAATAAAACTAGTTATTCGAGACGAAACATATAATTACAAGTCCTGTGCAATTATTTCAATCTAGAAATATAACAAAATATAGAATGTGGAAAATCAAATTAGACAGACCTGTGTGACAAAGATGCCACCCTGGCTAAGCCTTGGCTTAACTACTAATTCATAGAAGGATTTTGTATAGAGTTGATAGCATGGCCCTCCTTCAATTGGATCTGCCAAATCACCTATTATCACATCATACACCTCATCTTCCCTTCTCTCAAGTTCAGCCCTGATAAATAAATAAAAATAATATTTTACATAATAATTATTTAAAAAAAATGGATTTTTTTGTTCTTGAACATGGAATGGAAGCAACCTGGCATCATTGATAATGAGCTCCAATCTTGGATCATAAAAAGCTTCCTTGTTCACCAACAAGTGTGACTTGCAAAAATCTACCACTTCCTGCAATATTATGTACTAGATTAGTATAAAAGCATTTTTAATTAGGAAATTAGATATGGGATTGATCAAGTAATTAATTACCTCATCAATGTCACACATTATGACCTTTTCCACTGTCTTGTGCCTGAGTATTTCTCTTGCAGTAGAACCTTCACCTCCCCCCATTATGAAAATAGTTTTTGGACTGGAAAACACATTTTTTAATTGAGATATAATTATATACAGATAAAATATTCATGTGAAGGAGAACATATTACTTGGGATGATTTAGAAGTGCTGGATGGACAAGAGACTCATGGTAGATGAACTCATCTATCTCTGCACTCTGAAGTTTTCCATCAATTACAAGAGCCTGAACCATATGATATAATTAGTCATGATATATAATATGTCGATTCTTATATTCATGAATTGTATGTCAATAAAATATAAATTGAAATACTATATATTTGTAAGAAGAAAAATATTTGGAATAATTTGTACATATGTATTAATTAGGAGATTAATATCATACCTTGCCAAAGGGCTTAGTGTCCAAGAGTTGAATGTCCTGGTATTGAGAGGCACCTGTGTGCAAAATGCTGCATTAAAAAAACGAGTTAGTATAATGTTGTTTAAATATTGAAAAATTTGATCTACTTTTTGGCTTCCTTAATATTCTCTTTGTCTCAACTTTAATGGAAAAAATTTGGCGAAAAGTTGTAGTTAAAAGAAAAGATATATATATATAGCAATATTTATGGACTATAAAGTAGCTATAAATATTAAGGGTTATTGTCATATAAATACATAAACTTTGATGTAATGTTGGTTTTGCAAATGAACTTTAAAATGAGTATATAAATACATGAACTTTGATATAATTTTGATTTTGCACACAAACTTTAAAATGAGTATATAAATACACGAACTTATTAATTTTAGTAATTATCAAGATTTATTTTTCGACCAAATTGAAACCAACATGACATTAGATATGATGAGTTGATAATGACGTGGAAATAAATTAATAAATAAAATATAAAAGAAACATTTACAGTTGGTAAAACAGACACATTGACTCATTAACACTTACAAAACACATATACACTTCACAAGAAAGAAAGAAAAAAAGTAAAGGAATATAACACAAAAACACAAAACTAAGAGAGCACTTCAAATCTTAAACCCACCATTTGTAAATGGACTAAATGACAAACAAGTAGGCTAGCTACTATAAATGTCTTATTCTTCTTCATACATGAACTTTAAAATTTTCACACTATTGTGAACTCATCATATCTAATGTCATGTCGGTTTAATTTGATCGAAAAAATAAATTGTGGTAAACTTACGACAATTAATAAGTTCATGTATATACTCCTTTTAAAGTTCGTGTGCAAAACCAAAATCAATCAAAGTTCATGTATTTATATATTGTTTTTAAAGTTCGTGTGCAAAATCAAAATCACATTCAAATTTGTGTATTTATATGCCAATAACTCAAATAATAATAGTAAAATATATCATTGTAGAACAAGAACGTTCCTCAAAATAAGAACATCAATGCATCTAATTTCAAGATCGTCAAAACATTGAAAAAAAAAGTTGTCCAGTACATGATCAAACCTTTTTCATGCAAACATAAAGTTAGCGAAATAATGAGGAAAAATATGTTAGAATTAACTAAATGCAACAATTAATGCGAAAATTCTCATGGAAATTTAGCTTCTAAGTTCACAAAAGAATAATTCGGAATAACCAATATATATGCAAATGCTTGAAAACACACACACACACACATATTACCTCTTAAGTGCAAAGCACCACCTCAAGTTCTCCTCAATTTCTTCCTCATACCAGCAGCTCTTCCTCTGAGAGTTGGTCAAGCCGTTTGAGATAGAAACATCACCCATTTTTCTCAACTTCTAACACGAAGAACACAACAAACGATGAATGAGAGAGAGGGTGATGGATATTGAGAAGAGGTGATGATATATAATAAGTAAAGGAAAGTTGGGAGGGAAATCGAAAAGGATATGATGACTTAGCTTAGGAAGAAATGTGAACAAGTCGGTGATTTCCTTCATACAACAAATGAAGACTGTTGGGACATCATGTCCCTATTCATACTTAGGAAATAAACGAAAAATTAGGAAGAAAAGAACAATAATCTCAACAAAAGAATTTAACGTGGAAAACTCTAAAATCGGAGAAAAAACCACGACCCACAGAGGAAAAATTCACTATATGATAAATTTCTACAATAACACAGTATACCTCTCCCTCTCGACCCCCTACATTATTACAAGCTTTTGACAAACTCGCACCATTCTATCATCATTCTCACAAGAGAAACTAAGAAAAGAATTTAAATTAGAATTTAATCACAAGACTATAATGTAGTGATTGGTGAACTTGTAACAAAAAACTTGATGCTCCTTATATAACACTAAGGAGTTCCCCACTTTACTTACAAAATCAATGTGGGACAAGACTATTTTATTTTAACATTAAAAATTCCAACAATCTTCATTTTGTTAAAATAAAAGAATACTTTATTGTCTTTACCGACAATCATGATTCTTAATCCAAAGAACCATCATCCTCAAAAAAGAGAATAAACCTACTCCACCATATGAGTAGAACACTTAGAATCAATCATTCTAAGAATTTCCTTTGACACATGTCGAAACTTGCTGAAAAATTATGGTGCAACATCTAGCTTTTGGCCATCCTAGAAGTTCTTCAGCCATCGACATAATTTTCACCACACACCTTGCATCCATGTCAAACCAATGCATATGCAGTCCAACTAACATCATCACATCCTCGTTCATGGCAGTTGGAAATGCCATAAGGATGCTCATCTCTTCAAAAGAGATAATCTATCATAATGTTAGCTTCATGGTTGGAGCTAGTTATCGGATTTGTTCCACCTAGACAGTTTCGCTTCGTATGCCCGGCTCTTCCACACTTCCAACAAACAACACATTTGAAGTCCTTCTTTCTCCCTTTGATAAAAGTCACCATTGCCAAATTTTTCATTGAATTTAGCACTTCATTCGTCAGCTTTCTCTCCTCGGAAAAAAGTTCTCCCGAGACTTCAGCAAAAATCAACAATTTCTTTCCATACATCAGGATTGGCTTCATGTGCTCATAGGAATGAGGAAGAGACAAGATGAGCCTTAACGCTTTGTCCTCATCTTCAATTTTCACTCCAATTACTTCTAGTTCAGAGATAACACCATTAAGAATACTCAAATGATCTGAAATTTTCGTACCTTCATACATCCGCAGGGTGTGAAATTGTTCCTTTAGGTACAACCGATTTGAGATGCACTTTGCTTGGTACAGAGCTTCCAGCTTTTCCCATAACTCCTTGGCACTCGAAATCCCATGTACATTTGCAAGAACATTATTGGCCAAACATAGACGAATTGTACTTGTCACCCTCGGATCCAGATCCTCCCAATATTCATCACTGATACCAGAACTTTTGTTTGTATCTTCAGTTGAACCCGGTCTACATTTTAAAGCCTTGTGCACACCAGATTGTATCAACACATCCTTGACTTGCACTTGCCACATGTCAAAATTGATTCTTCCATCAAATTTATCCACGTCAAACTTCATTGAATTTGAAGCCCTTGACATAAGTTTCTACTCCTCCTAAATGAATATCCGCCTCATAAGAGACACACATACTTTTCTCAAGAAATCATTTCTGATGTGGAAGATCAGACAACACTGCAACCACAGAGCATACTCAGAATATCAAGAGACCTAAACCAAGCTCTGATACCATTGTTGGGACATCATGTCCCCATTCATACTTAGGAAAGAAACGAAAAATTAGGAAGAAAAGAAGAACAATTTCAACACAAGAATTTAACGTGGAAAACTCCAAAATCGAAGAAAAAACAATGAACCACAGAGGAAAAATTCACTATATGATAGATTTCTACAATCACACAGTATACATCTCCCTCTCGACCCCCTATACTATTACAAGCCTTTGACAAACTCTAACCCTTCTATCAAGATTATCACAAGAGAAACTAAGAAAGAAATTTAAACTAAAATTTAATCACAAGACTATAATGTAGTGATTGGTGCACTTGTAACAAAGAACTTGATGTTCCTTATATAACACTAAGGAGCTCTCCACTTTTCTTACAAAATCAATGTGGGACAAGACTCTTTTATTTTAACACTAAAAATTCCAACAAAGACCATAATCTTCATAGAATTTCGCAACTCCAACATCCATTTGGAAAAACAAAAAAAGAGGTTGTATTAAAAGTGAGAGTGATAAAAAATAATAACTCGACTTGCGGTTTCTAAGGTTGATTTCCTCGCGTGAGTTGTCGATGTGCATTCATATAATTATAACCATATATCAAGATTCGAATCAAATATGATAAACGTCGGGGGTTGGTTAGATTCAGTGGGAACTCATCTTTTTTAGAACTATCCACAGACGTATAAAGTCGATGAATAGAATCTATAAAGTTGTTCACAACGAAAATATTCTAAAAATGTTTCACAACAAAACAATTTTAGAAATGTTTCGTTGTGCAAAACATTATGTTGTTATGTACATCATCTTTACACTTCTTATGCATAGTTCGCAAAAAAAAAGATGTATTTCTTATTTGATCCACTTCATATATATATATAGGCTTTGGTTAAAATAAAAATATAGTATCATGAGAACGGTGAGACCACTTGCATTGTACGTATAAAATAACTGTACTATGATAACATTATACGTTCAATGCATTATCGTAATACAATTACTTAATACGTTTATTGTATTTATTTTATACATTTTTAGTGCAAATGTTCTCATGAGTTTTACGATAACAAGTTTTATTTGAATCATTATATATATATATATATATATATATATATATATATATATATAGTTTGATACGGGTTTGAACACAAATATTAATCCGTAATAAAATATAAATTCCTTTTACCGCAAGTCCATACATTTTTTTGAACCCTCGATATAACAAAATCTGCAACTCTAAGCATTTGCATGCATGCATGGTCCGATAGTAAGTATACAATTAAATAGTACAGGTGAGTGTTTTAAGTCCAATGGCGTACATAATTATAAATTTATATAAAGAATAAATTATTCATAATTTAAGGGGTAAGAAATTGCATACAACATAGTATTTCATTTTGTTATAAATTTATTTCAATGAAGATTCGCAATTGATTTCAAATCTTGGCATTTTGTATATTACATGCATTAAAGTATTGGATATTTTATTGATAAATTATTTATAATAATATTTTATATTTCTTTTAGCTTATGCATGTACAAATATAACCATTTTTTATTCTATTTATATTATAATTATTTATTTACTGGGACCGTATGAAAATTAAGTATTTAGGTGCTCAAATTGTAATAAAATGAAAAGTGATGTTTCAACTTGCAACGATTGAAAAATTAAAATGCAAAAATTTGTAAGACAGTGTAACAACGGTGTTGAATTGAATCCACCAATTAACCCCAAAATAACCTGGCGATTTATCCCTGGTTCGGCGCCTCTTTCCTCCTGTCATCGGTCGAGGCTTCTCGAACAGGTTCATATGGAGTGCGTAGATTTCTGCCCTCGGCTTCGTCAACGGGGTGTATTGAGGTCGCTCCGAGGCGTCACGCGGACCGAGCCTGGACCTTATAGGGCGATGTAATCTTTCAGGCGTCACGCCTTGGTTCCGATCTTCCCTTCCTTCATCTCTTCTTCCTTTTTCCGAGGGTCCTGCCTTGTCTGCTTCGCGCTTTCTCTTGTCAGCCTCGTCCGCTTTGGCGAACCGGTTGGCTATGCGCCACTACTGTCGCGCAAGACGGGTTCGTGATTGACGATCTCTCGGTATAAGGCCCGGCAAGATGCCGTTTTGGAAGCCGAGATGACTAACGGTCGTTCACGTCTTGACCTTCAAACACTCCTTGTTAAACCTCGTCATGAAGTCATCGATGGACTCGTTACGGCTTTGCCTTATGGTGAGGAGGTGTCTTGGCGACGTTTTGACTCGTCTACGGAAGAACCTTCGATGGAAGGTCGCCATCGGTCGCGATAGGGCCGATGCTTCCGTAGGTAGGCCGTCGAACCACTGCGGGCGTTGTCGACGAGTAACTCGGGAAGAGTTTACACATATGAGCGAGGCGAGGCGTTGGTTGATCATGTTGTATTGGGCTGCGAGAGGAAGTTCGTGGATCCTCACCCGTCATAGGGGCGATGCTTGGTACCCGTATTTATCCGGAGAAGTGTTAGTATCCTATTTGAGAGCGGGTGACTATTTTCCGTATCCATGAAGCCGTCCTCTCGGAGATTGGGACGGAGTTCGACGATCGAACTCGTTTAGGTGACTCGGACCGACCTCACGGCGGCCATGATGCCTTTTCCGCGCTGCTGTTGTAGCTCTCCTTATTTTCTCGAGAAACCCCGACGGCGTCGTCGAGGTTTACTTGTGGAGCGGATGTTCCTCGGATTATTCTGCGATTTTTTCGCTATGGTAAACGCCTCCTGCAGGCGGGGTGTCCGTGCTCGTCGAGACTTTGGACATAAGCGGTGGTTGATCGAAAATACAAAATTTCGTTTTCCACAGACGCGCGATGATCGATCTTAATTTCGTAAGGAAATAAATGCGCAAGAACACCAAGGATTTACGTGGTTCGATCTATGAATAAGATCTCGTCCACGGGTAGAGAGAGTATTCGTGTATTGAATGTGTGAAGCGATTACAAAGTGAAGGCAATCGAATGGGAAGCCGACACGTAAACATCATGATGAAGGTAATACACTGTCTTGTGATGCATATAAGTAACGTAAACATCATGTCTTGTGATGCATATAAGTAATCATCATGTACCCACATGGCTTAGTTCAGTTGGTTAAAAGCTAACAAATTGCAATAAGAACCAATGATCGAATTCTAACAATCGCAATGTAGTAGTTTTACCCTCTTTAAGATGATTCATTTTGGGCATTAGGCAAAGTCCTCCTGACTTTTTATCGTTGAGTCATCGTAACTTACTCCCTCATATTTTCATGGGACTAGGGTGTGGGGGTTCCCGGGGAGAGCTTCTCTTTTTGGAACAAATAACCATCATGCACTTAAACAACAAGAGGTTAAAAGATGATGATTGAATCGGGCGACATAAACCCCACATTTTTTGGGTTTATATTTTTAATTTGTTGAGCAAAATCTAAATCTTGGTTGGGAAATGGAAAGAGAGAGAGGCGTGCATGGATTTCATGATTCAAAATGTGTTGGGTTGAAAAGATGAATGGCGTGCTACGCCAGACGCACTCAATCATCACCGTCACCATCAATTCTCCCAACCCCAAAAACATCTATCAAACTTCTTTAATATTACAACACTTATTAAAGATCACAAACCTATCATCATATATTACATGAATATTTTTAGTGTAAGTAGTATAAATTAATTAATACAAACAATATATTCTTCCATCCCCTATTTATGCTCTTGAGAATTTTCAACACGAGTTTTAATAAGAGTTGTAAAGTGTATTGTGAGTGAATATGGGGTTCCCCATTAATGCACTGTTAATTTAAGTAGTAGTGAATTACGGGTGGTACAATGTATAAATAAATGATGATGATGATGATGATGATGATAAATAGGAATAATGATTGACACGAATAGTAAAATATATAAATAAATAATATTATTGAGAGTAATAAATATGAATATTTTGGTACAGTAATTTACATGAATAAAGTATAAATAAATTTAAGGGATTTATCGGGGGAAAAAAAGTGGGAGTAACGAATGAATATCATTTTTGTCCATTGGAGTCATCAAAGTACATTTCACTTTTGGTTAACATTTTTTTCTTACGACATGTTAGTTCAAAAATGAAGTAAATTGTGTATTCTCTCATATATGCACATATTCGAGGCAATTGTTTTTTAAGATATTTGCTTTTGTAGTTATTTTGGTTATAAATGAGAACTTTATAATCAATTTGGATTATTTAACTCATATAATTTGATATCTACTAATTATTAATTTCGAATCCAACTTAACTCAATATAAAGCAATCTTAAAGTATGGTGACTTGTCATATTTTCAACTTCAACTCAAGCATAATCAAAAACCTAAATAAATTATCAGAGCTAGCTAGAAAGAATGGGACTTTTACGTTATGAATAGCTAGGTAAAATTAATTATACTTCATGATGTGCATGCATGGATGATAATAATATCCACGTATTATATTCTCCTCTTTTAGATTTGATTGGCCACATGTCAATTGATGATGCATCACATTTGTAGGGATGGGGGCCATGAGCATGGCTCAAGATTTATGATGTCAAATGTGCATCAGCATGATGGTGTGGATGTCATTAAAGGAGCATGCATGGATCATTATTATAATAAATTGTGTGTGTGTGTGTGTGTGTTTTGATGGGGATAAATGAATATAGGCGTAATGGTATGATGATGTAATGGGGAGAATAGTGATGATGGAGTTACCTAACTAATGTGTTGAGAATCATGATGTTCCAACATGTCCTATAGAATCAAATCTTCTTGGGGGATATGAATGCCAATTCAACCCCTTCAAATTGAACTTATCCTTCTATTTTATTTTTTGAGCAATGGACTTATATTCTTTTAAATAATAAGAATTTTGATATTGTTTTTTTTTTGTTTGAGTTCATGGGAAATTTGCAGCTACTATTTTCGATGCACTCTGAGTAAAATTCACGTTTTATGTAATAACCAGCAAACTACACAGACGGATAAATCACACTTGAAAAATTAGGTGTCACAGACGTATGGTCAAAATATTATGGTGATGAAATAAAAGCGAAATGGGAGGAATGGAGTTCGAACTTTATTTGGAGGCGTGATTATCTGGATTATAATTGTTGAACCTGAAGAAACTATGGAATTTATTGAGTTTACATTGAAGATAAATGTAAAATAGGCACATCAATATGACATACATTAATGCTCTAAATAGACACTTTACAAGACATTAATTCATAATCTCTCAAAAGTCTTAGCAATTAAAAAACCATCAACAATCCTCTAAAAAAAGAGAACAAACTCACCATTTTTTTAGTTTTTACTAGCTAAACCGATCACTTTTTTTTTAGTTTTGTTTTCTTTAATGAAACCAAACACCTTCTTAGTTATACATTAACACATAAATTCTTGATTTGGAATCTTCTATTTTTCAACCATTCATTTAACTCGTGCCTAATTATTATTTTTGTAAAACACGCACTTTCTTAATAAAATCAACAAGAACCAAACTTTTTCCAAACCCCAAAATAATTTTGGGTTATTCCTTGTTATGATTTACTCCTCCGCCCACCAAAAACGTGCATTTAATTCTTTTTCGGTCCGTCCACCAAAAATGTGCACTTTCCTTTTTTAGAAACATCAATTTTACATTTTTACCCTCAACTTATCCACTTATTTACAAAAAAACACTCATGGCCCACCTTTTTACATTCACAATCCATTAATATATTCATTTATTATCCCAATGACACACTTTTTTATACACATTTACTTTACACTCATTACAGTTCTCTTAAAACCAATGCCACCAAAATCGATGCACGTTTTTGGTGGACGGAGGAGGCAGCAATATTTAGTATGAGTGATGGAGCCAAAAAAAAAATTCAAGGGAGCCAACTAATAACGTTAGAAGACATAAGTAGAACTTTAAAATAAATTTAGAGGTTACTTACTATAATGTATTTTTAAAGCAATCATAATATTTCTTAATCATGTCATAATAATATAAAAGATCAACCGATAAAGTTGAAGCCTTTATAATATGGGACATTTTGTTGTAAAACTAGTGATCCGTCAAAGAAAAATGGTGTAATATTGAATAGTGAACAATGTATGTATAAATAAAGCTAAAAAAATATTATAATATTGAATAGTGAACAATGTATGTATAAATAAAGCTAAAAAAATATAATATTGAATGGTGTAATATTGAATAGTGAACAATGTATGTCAGCACCGTTCCTGACATTTTATAGACCATGGGCAAAATAAGGAATATAGTCCCTCATTTTTTAAAATTCATACAAAATCACCGGTCATTATCTTTTGTGAGTACTAGGTAAAACTTATTTTTCTTTACAATAGCTTGCAAACGACACAGAACGACTAAACCACATTTGAAAAATCGAGTGTAACTGGTTTGAACATATAGAGGCGATAATGAGGTTTGAACTCGTGACCTTTGGCCACATGAATTCACTTAACTATTATACCGTCCAAAAGGATCCTTTATATTATATTTATAAAATAAATCAAATTTGTAAATTTACGTAAAATTCAAGTGATCTATAAATAGAAACAGATAATAAAAAATTATCAAAAACATATACAACTTACTTGTCATCCTTATATTTTTATATCTCAACTCTTATCTATAATACGATATCATTAAAAAATAATTTATTCGAGTATTTGCAGATGCAAAACCATTAATAATCACATCAACATCAATATTTTCTAATATATTTTAAGACAAAATGAAAACATATATCTATAAGTAAAATATATAAAGATTTAATATTTTGGACTTTAAAATAAAATAAAATATTCAAGTGATATAATATTTTGGATCCAAATAAATAAATAAATATATATATATATATAAATAAAATTAAATTTTTTGAAATAATTTGGGCTCCTGAGATGGTGGGCCCTAGGCGATCGCCCAGGGTGGCCTACCCTCAGGGGCGGCCCTGCATATGCTTACATCGCTCGTCGGTTCTACATATTCCTATTTTTGACTAAATAGTACTCAAATAACATTCAAATACTTAATTTGGTTCTACATATTCCTATTATTAAAGAATAGATTAACCTCACTAATAAGATAGCCGTTGGTAACTTCTGTGATGGAGAGAAGTTATGTATGTTGTTTTTCATTAGTGTAAGGGTCCCTAAGTTTTCCTCTAATTAACTGTCTGATATAGGGATGACAATCGGGTCGGGCGGGCACGGATAGTGCCGAACCACTTCCGTACCCGCAAAAATGATCTCCGTCCGTGACCCGCCCGCGACCCGCGACGGGTAGGAGAATCCCACCATACCCACGACCCGCGGGTACCCGCGGGTTGGCGGATACCCACGAACCCGCCAACTGCCACCCGTGGACTACCTGCGAAACCTTCACCCGCGGACCACCCGCGACCCGCGAAACCAAGCATTTCAAAAAACACGAAAATATCACTAACAAATTCATAAATCATAAAGTTCAAATCCACAAATCAATAACACAATGAAAATTCAAATCCACAAGTTCAACAACACTAAATGAAAGTTCAAATCCACGGGTTCGTGAGTAATTCGCTGGTATTTTCGCGGGTATATGAGTTTCACGGGTACGGGTAGTGCCAAACCATTTCCGTACCCGCGAACTAAACGGGTATTAGTTTTAAACCACGAACATACCCACGGGTACGAAATGCCTACAAAACCCACGAATAATCGAGCGGATACCCGCGGGTTTCGGGTATCCGCGGGTCGATTGCCATCCCTAGTCTGATACACCATCGATACAGAAAAAAAGGAAAAACTTATTAGTACTCTTATACCAAGTATCAGGTTTTAATTTCTACAAGAATTCACAGCATCTTCTTTAATCTACAAACATAGCAATGATTAGAGGCGTGTTCAATTATGTGTTCAAATCGTTTTACTTAGTTTTACATTTGGTATATAAGAGCCTTGCTTATGATTCTATATGTTTCTGGAGTTTATATGATATGCTTAACAATATCTAGAGGCGGACCTAGGGAGGGCAGTGGGGGCACTGGGTCCAACTGGATTTTCAAAAAATACTAGGGGTATATTAGTAATTTTATATTTAATAATTGAAAAATATTTCTCATTTATATTTATTTAGTATAGATATCCAACAATGTTTTTATTTCAACACAGCAAAACAAACCAAAACAGTAGAGATACTGATTTTTTCGACACAAATACATATATATTATTAATGTATGTAAATAATAATTCGTTGCACATGTATGTAACAAATGCCACAAAAATAGGAATTTCTCTTAGCCCAATATTCTTGACAGTCTCTATTGTGAGTACGAAGTGAATAACTAAATCCTATATCTACAGACTTTTATATATTGTGAGTACGAAGTGAATAACTAAATCCAATATTCTTGACAGTCTCTATTGCCACAAAATAGGAACGATGGCTATTACTTCCCAAAAGAGCCGTTGTCTTCCCACCGACCCCAAGGCCCATTTTGATTGAATCAAATTTTAGTTCAAATTTGGCCCATAGCAGGTCTGTCTCTAATTATTGCCCTAAATACAATAAATAACGTGAGACAATTGAGTATTTTTATTTATAAAACACATTTTTAAATATTTTCCTTGAAAATTCTAAGTAGTCGATTTTATTGAAGTACGTATCCAGATATATTCAAATGATTGAAAATTCGTTGTAAACTGTTGCAATTTTCTCTTTTAATTCTTTAATTTTCTAACATTGAAATAGTAGTTGAATCTTTAAAAAAAATGTCGAACTTACCATGATATAGATAAGCTCATACATATATAGAGTATTGATACAAATAACAGATAAATATATTTATTTAATATATAAGTGTGTAGAGATTTGTTTAAATACAAACTTTTAAATAAATATGAAATAAGAATAGTTCATTTAACTTTAAAAATCTAAAGTTTACATTATATGGAATCTTAATTTTGTTTACTATTCATTTAAAATAAATAATCACATACTTGTAATAACATTAAAATTGGAAGGATTAAAATTATGTTAAATTTGATTTTATCTTTCCTCTCTCCTATTTCTTACGCATGTATTCGCTTCTCTAATCTCTTCTATTTTCTCACTTTCTCTTTCATCCTTGTTTACAACAATTTCAATGTTTCCAATTTAAAACTCAAATTTTTGCAATTAATAAGTGTATTTTTTTCAATTTAATACAGAAATTTACAGGTCGCATCACGGTGGACTCGAACTCGAGACCTTTGGCCTCGGGCATTAACCACTAGGCCAATACACACAATTATTGTTTGCAACTAAACATGTTTGAGGTTTAGATTTAGGGTTTAGGCTCAAAGTTGGGTTTCTAGCATTTAGGGTTTAAGATTTACGAGGTATAAGATTTTAAGGTTATACTAAGTTTGCAATACAATACTCTTCTATCTGCAACAACTTAAGAGGCCGTTTGGAAATCAATTTTTTGCAATTAGTATTACTATTTTTTGCAACACAAATTTGTAAATACGTGTTATATTATGTTGGTCAATGGGCGCTGGGATATACACCAACGCGCACTGTGTGCGCTATTAGCGTCAGTTGTGCGCTAGTGTGCCACGAAAAAAAAAAACATACATATGACAAAATAGAGTCATGCATATTACAAACAGAAACCTGCATATTGGCCAAGGCGATGGACAGATGCGCCATCGCGCTTTGGGTGCGTACTTCCAGTATACTTTAAAACAGAAACTCATGCATATTTGTGTTTAACAATATGCATATTTGTGTTCAACTATATGTATATTTCTATTTAACAATATGCATATATATTTTCTATATCACATAACAAATCAAATATAATTTTATCCTTAATGTAGCGAAATTCACAAAAATCAACTTGAAAAATTCAAAAAAATTCCACCAATAGGATCTATAAGATAAATGGATGAGATTGAATACTACATACTACTTAGAATATGATACTATACTATCTCTCTCTCTCTCTCTCTCTATATATATATATATATATATAGGGTTGGATCCAGAGAACTCATCTTTTGAGAACTTGAGAACCATGCATAAGGCGTTGAAGATGATGCACAAAAGCAAGATAAAGTTGTGCATAATAAAACTTTCTAAAATTGTTGCACAATAAAATAATTTTAGAAAGTTTTCGTTATGCACAACTTTATACCTGCTTTTGCATCATCTTCAACGCTTATGCATGGTTCGCAGTAGTTCAAAAAGATGTGATTCTCATTTGATCCACTTCCTATATATATATATATATATATATATATATATATATATATATATTTAACTTATCACATAATGTTGTGTAGTTTTTAGTCTCAGTTGTGTAACAATATGCAGTCATAGAATAATCTTGGTTTCAGCCTTCAAGAATATTAATTTAAGTTCTTTGAAGTTAAAACCTTGTCATAGGAGTTGTTGAATGGGTTTCTTGGAGTCTCTTACTTTCTTGTCTTGTGTTGGAAATGTGTGTGTGTGTGTGTGTGATATGGATGATGTTGAGGCTACTTCCGACTTGAAGAATCTTGTATAATTGTTGTTTTAACTTTTGGCTTCTCAAGATGTTAGATTTTAGTTTTAGTGTCTCATTTACAATAACTTCGAATATCGGCATTTATTGATAAAATATTATCGACAAATAATGGATGGAAGTACTATAAATGATTCAACGTCGACGTTACATGCCAACCGTCATCCTTTTTAACTTGATGAATATAAAGGGGAAAATAAAAGGTTCAATACACTCGTTACACGAATCATTATGTCAGAGAAGTGCGTGATAGAGTAACATATAATTTTCATATATGTAATAAGTACTAGGGTAGGTGAAGACTTGACGAAATGGTATGAACAAAAAATGCTTTTTGACATTCTTGCCAAATATTTGTCACACTTTACATAGCAAAGCAATTTAGAAATTTCAGACATGAAAATGACTCGCCAATTATTCAAATTTAACAAAAAATTAACTTTTTTTGTCTTTTTCTTTCTACTTTCTAGTATTCAAGCTTTTCTATGTCAAATGAATAGATGACTGTATTCAAAGCCAAGCACAAAATGAAGAAAAATTTACATGGCTGCTTGTCCTTTATGCATTTTATAAGTCCGTTTAGTTCGGTTCAAAAAAATACGTTCGATTCGATTTTTGGTTTGGAGAAATTTCGGTCGGTCGGTCGAACCAACCGACGGTGGTAGAATGAAGCACCAACCACAGACAACACGATCATCAGGGGTAAAACCAATATGGCAAATAATCCTAATAAATTTAACATAAATTAATGTAGCATAGTCGAATTGTGCAGCTAAAGTTGCCCACCAACTTATCCGTAACATGTTACAGCCATGAAATAGCTGGAGGGCCAAAACCCAGAATCAAATTCTTGAATTCTCAAGAATCAAGAATTGGATTATATTCTCTAATAAATAATTTCAAGACATAAACTAAACATCAACCTAGTACTATTGTCCGATTCTATGATCATGCAGGAAGAATTTCTATACACAAAAGAACTCATCAATGGAACTCAAAAGAATAGCAAAACCACATTTGTTCAATCATTCTTCCAAGCATACAAGAAAAGGGTGAAACCAAGACCTGCCATATTAGTCACCCTCCAACTCTCCGAACAGCCCCAAGAAAAGGCCGGTGGGTCGCACGTTGAAGGGCTGCCGTTCCCCTGCATCTTCTCTGCGGACAAACTAGTCCGGAACATGAAAACAGCATGCCCAAAACTCGGACCAAAAAGCCAGTTATGCACATCCCAAAACACCTCAACCGGCAATCCATCAACCAAGATCGTGTGATTCCCACGAAACTTCCACTGCAGATGCTTCACTTGCATAACTGTCTTGGCATCAACACGCACCAAGAGAGACGGATCATCTCTGCAGCCAGCATCGCACTCGATTTTGAGGTCATGAATCTGGCCATTGTCACAGAATTGTGCCTTTGTACCATAAACCCTCTTCCCAGAAATGTGCTCTTTCTTTGAAATGAATATAGCACTAGAAACTGAAGCAACTGCTCCAGTTTTCTTGAATGCTTCTCTCCTCATATCCCCAACTAGCAAAACCATATCCCCTTCCAACACAACTGCTATATAGTAACCCTGCAACGGCTCCGGCCCGGACCCGAATTTCGCCATAGAAAGATCCCAAAATATCTCAATTTTACTCGAATTCACTTCAAGATTCTTGGATCCTTTCCTCTTTGAGAAAAAAGAGGGCTTCACATCCACCTTGCAGATGCATTGGTGAGATGCATCATCTATCTCAACACTTAGGCATTGTCCCATCAAATTCTTGCTCCAAATAATGCTAATCAAACAAGATTTCCCAAATAATTTACATCTATAAAGGCAGGTGACAGAATTCTGAGAAGGTTTAGTCCCACCCGCACTAGAACAAGAAGCATCAGCAACCTGAACTCCATTCTCCCCAAAACAAGAAGGAAAATCCCTCATTTATCCTCTTTTCCCACTAGATTCAAGAAAAGTCACGATCTTTCCATACGCTACAGCCAATTCCTCAACAGAAATCTAATCTTTACACGTAAAAAGCAGGAAAATCGAAAAGGGCAGATGAGAAACATACGTAGCACGAATCTTTACGAGGTGAATCGAAGAACCCACTTTTGCTTCGTGTTGAACTTCAATTTTTAGAGATGAAAACAGTTTTTTTTTTCTTTTCTTTTTTGTGGGTGTGTTGAGGTTGGAGGAAACAACTGTTTTTAAGGTAAGGACAAGTGGAGTTGCAGATTGAGGGAAATTTTTTCGGGGGTGTAAGAAAGCAGAGGACTATAATCACGGTTTAGGATTTTTTCTTGTTTTCTTGCTAATAGAAGACCACCATGCTCGATGTTTGAATTATCGCTATCGACTTTGCTTGAATTTGCAGTGAAAAAATAATAGTCACATGCTAAAGTGCTGGAACTGTTCTGCGATGGAATATTTAAAATGAAGAAAAATTTAAATGACACGGAAGAAAATGAAATTATAAATATTGGAGAAAATCAAAACAGAAAAGATTCTGTTGGGTATGGTGCAAATTCAATCCTACATCGAAGAGAAGAAGAAGAATTATCTTCTATATATTAATAAATTCACCCCTAATTAGTATGAGGTCTTTTGGGGTTGGTCAAAACAAATTCAGATGGACTTTTACCCAAAGCGGACAATATCATACTAATTGGACGGAGTGGTGGCTATGAGTGTAATCGAACCGAGCCGAGCCGAATACCATCGTGCTCAAGTTTGGTTTGTTTAGTATCGAGCCGAGTCTCGAGTTTTATTTATCGAATATTTCGAGTTCACGAGCTTATTCGAGCTTTAATCGAACCCAAACAAGCTTTCTAAATTTAGATATATGTTTAGAATATTGATTATTTTATTTTTAAAAAAATTATTTTATCCATAATAACACAATATATTTATTGATTTCTTAGAACAAATAAAAATAGTTAGAGATTTAGCACAATAATTACTAATTATAGAAAGAAAATAATTATATCTAGTTAATAATTTTATATTTTCAAAGTAAATCAGTTAACGAACTTGTTCACAAGCTAACGAGCCGAATACTATCATGCTCAAGCTTGGTTTGTTTAGCTAACGAGCTTCACTAAACGAACTCGAACGAACTTTTATCGAGCCGAGCTCCGAATAGCTTGGCTCATATACAGCCCTAGGTGGCG
This sequence comes from Salvia rosmarinus, assembly GCA_036937905.1. Taxonomy (NCBI): domain Eukaryota; kingdom Viridiplantae; phylum Streptophyta; class Magnoliopsida; order Lamiales; family Lamiaceae; genus Salvia; species Salvia rosmarinus. The sequence goes on along the minus strand of CM072822.1, from coordinate 61,422,800 downwards.
GTAGCAGTCCCCAATAGTGGTATCAGAGCCGACGGTTCGGCTGGGCCCAATACGTGGGCGGGACAAGACTACTTTCCGATGTGGAGGTGAAACCCCAGTGAACTCACGATTGAATCCGGTGGTTCCTTGTGTTGAAAGTCTTCCTGCAAGAGTGGTCAGGCAGTGAGTCCCGTTGGGTGGTAACGACGGTGCAAGATGTACGGATTATCGTTCGAGGGGAGGACAATGATGTGGTCCTTGGTTTGAGAGGGGGATTGTTAGGTATGGTGCAAACTCAATCCTACATCGAATAGAAGAAGAAGAATTGTCTTCTATATGTTAAGAAATTCACTCCTAATTAGTATGAGACATTTTGGGGGTTGAGTCTAAAAATAAATCCGTGCAATTTTTAACCCAAAGCGGACAATATCATACTAATTAGACAGAATGATGGCGATAACAATCCCCAACAGATTCCTCTGTCGTTTTCTTTTCATTATAGGGCTGGCAGGTTTTCATTCGAAAGTAATATTTCGTATTTTAATAATTATAATTCTTTTACTTGCTTCAATAAAGAATCTCTCAGTTCGTAAGCCATTCCAAGTATACGACAATGTGAGAAAATTAATTATGATAACTCAATTATTATCTTTGATTCTTATTTCAAATTGTTAACTACTAAACACTAAACTAAGTTTGTGGGGTTCATTATTTTTAATTAACAAAATAATTTAACATATGTATAATTAAAATGAGTAATTCAATAGTAATATATATTATTTTTTTGGGGGAGGTGGGGGGGAGGTTGAAGTTGATTGTGCATTGTTCCATTTTTGTTCTTTTTCCTATTTTTTATGTATGTTTTCAATCTGTTAAGTCAATATATAGGAGTTGTAAAATTTTGCAGGGATGAATTAAACTGTTTACTGTGCTTCATTATAATTATAAATGCATTGGTTAAGTTTTATGAAAAAGTCAAAATATTATGATATAAAATGGCATTTGCCTTCTATTTCAATTTAAGGTTTGGTTAAGATTTATTGATGTCTTATGTTTTGTGAAGCGTTTGTTGTTTTCTTTAATTTTAGTGTGGTGAAAGTAAGTGCAGCAAATAGTGATTTCGGTAAACTCTATATTCTTGTGCAATAGTATGCAAACCACACATGACGGGTAAGTCACACTTGAAAAATTAGATGTGACAAGTTCAGACCTATAAAGACTTTAGTGGAGTTCGAACCTATAACTTTTTTATCACAAGAACCCACTTTACCACTGAGTCATCCATTGATACATCATGTTAGTTCATAAAATATAGTTATGAATTTTATCATATTAACTCTACCAGTTTCTCTAAGACTTCGTTTACTTTGTCGGATTAGGCCGAGTTATTAGAAAATTATCTAAAAGTTTAAAATGTTTGTTTTCTTGATTATAGATAAAAGGAAATCTAGAATCCCTGATTGTTATGGATTTGAGCGAGTAATTAAGTTATATGTAAATGTAATATGTACAGCACCAAAAGAGCTAAGATATGATTTTTCAATTTACATGCAAGTTGTAACTGATTTTTATAAAAATAAAAATAAAAAATCCATCTAGCTAGTTCATTAATAATGTATAGATATGGTGGTATTCTAAAAGAAATAGTAATACCGTAAACCTAAGATGTATTTATTAATCATATAATCAACTAAAAAATTAATCCATTAAATTCCACATCCTCACAAAAGGCAAACTCTTTTTCCTCTCTCTCTCTCACACACACACACACACAATGTCCTCTATTTGGTGGCGTTCAACTGGGCCAAAAAGATGCTCAAGCATTACATAATCATGGGCCATAATTCGAGATACTTTTATCAGCCCATTACATTACTCAATATAAGGTCTAATCCAGCACAAAATGAAACAATTGTCTTTACCTAGAGACCATTTTTAAGCCATAAAAATAACAATTTTAAAGGAAGTGTCGAAATAAAATAAAATAATTCTACATTCTTATTGTACTTTATATTTTAATATGTTCGTCAAGAAATGGGAAAAATAAAATATCCAATTAATTAAGCCCTAAGCATAGTTCTAGCTTGTCATTTGTATATTAACCGCACACAAAATGCCTAATGCGTCTAAAACTGTAATATTCAAGAAGAAGTCTTGTGATTAGATAGCCTTATAAAAAAAATCTTTAAATATAAGTGGTAAATACATAATTATTAGCAATCTTCAGTTAACTTATATTATGTTGTAATATAGACAACCTTTGACCTCCTAAATAGATGTAAGTCTCCAATTTGAAAGATTTAAAAAATAAACATGAATCACATGTGAGATGAGCGCATGCTAGGATAGTTGGAGACCTTCAATATATATCTTGGTAGAAATATTTAGATTAAGAGATTCTACAATTAGATAATGCTACAAATTCTAGTATCTTTACAAAATTGCCTTCATAGGAAGGATGCATGTTCGACTTCTTGTGGGTGACGTGGTATAATGTGATTGGGTGATTAATAATCACGTGGTATAGGATCACTTGTTATATCATTAATGTTGCATCTTATGTTTCATTATCACCGGTACACGCTACGTATAGCGAGTATCATACTATTATTTTGAATGACATCATAATAATATTATACACATATTATTATAAAAGTATAACAAAGTATGTTCATGTATTGGTCTAGTGGTAGAGTGGTTAATGCCCGATGCCAATTTTTTTTTGCATTTAATGAGACCAAAATCTCGTGACTAAACTCATGAAAACGAAATGTCAAACGATACCTTGACGATTGAATATTTTGCAGAAATGGGCTGCAAGATAAGAATATCAATGGGTGAGTTTTATCCGGATCAAAACCAATAAATAAGTAATGGTTCTGGTTCTAGAACCGACCCATTAGTTACTGGATCCGGATCGGACCAGGACCATCAACTATTGGTCTTAAGCGGTCCAGATCTGAATGGGTCTAGAACCAGAACCGGACCAAAACTGGAACCGAAATCGTTGCTTTATAATTCAATGGGCTATGAATGATTTAGAATGGGTATGAATAAAACTGACTTATTGACAAACCTACTTAAACTTAGGTTTGTCAATAGATGAATTTTATTCGGACCGGAACCAATAAATAAGTATTGGTTATGGTTCTGGAACGGGAACTAGATCCGGATCGGATTGAACCATCAAATTATGGATCTAAATGGTCTGGGTCTAAAGTGGGTCTGGAACCGGAGCCAGAACCAGAACCACTATATTAAAATTTAATGGATTTTGAACGGTTACGGGTCGATCCGGGTAAAACCCACCCATTAACATCCCTACTGCAAGATTATCATTAAATCAGCAAAGTGTGTTATTCGATTCTTTAATTTCTTTGGTGTCTACATAACTGAGGTGGTCACGAGTAAGTAAAAAAAAAGACAAAATTGAGAATGTAGAACTTGTACCAAGTGCCAACTAATTAATTAACAGGGTATTTACAACATTAATTAAGTTCAGATTTCATAGTTTGAGGTCTAGACTCCACGTCAGCGTATAATTATAATCAATTTTCACTATTTGTCTCCTAAGTTTTTTATACATTCTCCTGCAAAGAAACTCTCGATACCAATCCCGTTCGTAATTGCAGTCTATCTATAAAAAAAAATGTGTTGATTGATAACCCTAAGCTAATTCCAAGCTATATTAGAACTGGTAATTAAGGTGGTCTACTGCAATTCAATAACTAAAAAATTATGTGCTCGATTTCTTCCAAAGCTTTTAGTCGAGCTGCAAAAGATACACGTATGAATAAGGTGCTGCACATAATTCAAAAAAAAAGGGAAAGGAAACATGAAATCTCTTAGACCCAAAATTGATAATATATACTTCCTTCGTTCCAATATCTTTTCCTTTCTTTTTACACATAGAGTAATAAGAGTTATGTTCTGTGTGGCATGAAATTTGAGGTACTTTTTAGTGTAAAATTATTTCATTTTTTCGAACAGGCTAATAATATAACGGGATAATTCAAAACGAAACGAGCCAACAAGAATGAGATGATGAGAGTATTATATAAAATATATCTATATATATATATTAAGAGTATAGAGTGGGAATCTTATCACTTATTCTTCCATATCACATTCAAGAATTAACAATACTGTTAGGCAGTCTTCCCCATTACGTGACAAACCACAAAAACCCAAATTCCAAACAGAAATAGTACAAAAATAATGCATGTCACTTTGACCTTTCTCCAGTGATTAACTCTTAGAAATAAGCAAAATGCACTGTTTTACAAAATAAAAGAAAAAAAAACACAAATTACCAAAATGAGTTTTGTCCATATCCAAGCTAACCACAGGCTAAAATACAACCCAAAATCTCACAGCAGTGCAGAAAAATACACGAGATTTATTTAACTAAAAGTGCCTTGATTGGTTAAGGACAAATAAATAGGTCACAAAAGTGCGTTTTTTCTAATGTGTGCAAGTGTGTGTACTTTAGTGTGCGTTGCATATTTTTGTGTGTGACAACTCCAGTTCCCTATGAGGTTTATGTTTACAATAATCTGAAAAATATTAGTCTGTTCGAATTTGACTTTGGCAAACAAACAGCAAAAAAGACACATTTATTCCTACCAAATACTCTGCGGTTGTTGAAACCAACAATTTTGATTAAAATATTTAGTACCATATACTACAATAACAAGCTTACAAGGACAAGTGTTTCAAACTTGAGGTCAACTTTTTCAAAATTTTAATTATTGAAACTATAAGTCTAATTAGGAATTCAATTGAATTATTCGGGTTCAATATACGAGCAATGCCGTTGAAGTTTGTATTATACACAAAAATGACCCCTCTAATTAACTTTGTGAACTAGAGGCACTCGAGGGACACAAATACCATGTTTTTATAGAAAAAAACTAATCTATTTCAAATGTGCAAAGCAAGAATATAAGTTCAAAAACTTTTTCAAATGTATATATATAGCACACATAATTATAGAATTCTAAGGTTAACTTAAATTGGTTCTATATTCTCTTTGGAAATAGTATAGTAACACAATGGAACAAATATAAAATCATTTTTTACAAAATTTGAAATATTTTATAATGAAAATTGATTTGTCTTTAAAAATAAAAATAGTGAAATTATATACAAATAACACACTTTTTCAAAAGTATGTACTCCTCATACCCAATCTTTTAATTTGCTACACTACATGACCAATTTGAAGACCGGAAACAGACATTAGTTGACCGAAAACAAGGAAATTAGTCTATTTTTTCAATTTATCCACGCATTTACTTGTTTCCGATCGACTAATGTCTGTTTTCGGTCGACCGGAGAGAAGACTTTCTCGATCGAAAACAGACATTAGTCGATCGAAAATAAGAAAATTAGTCTATTTTTTAAATTTATCCACACATTTCCTTGTTTATGATCGACTAATGTTTGTTTCTGATCGAGAAAGCTTTCTCTCCAGTCGACCGATAATAAGGAAATTAGTCTTATTTTAATGTAATGGGTATAGGATGTAGGAAATTTTGAAAAAAAAGTTGTGAATGGTATTTGTTTTAATAAAAGTGGTTAATTAAGTTTGGGCCCCATAAAAATATTGATACAAGATAATAATTGATCTTGACTTTTGTTAGTATGATAACATTCGACACAATTAGCAAAACCGGTCACGGTGCATGGAATTTGAAAATATAATATTGGATCAGAAAGTAGTAGTGAAGTTTTGGAATCACCATTTCAAATCATGCATTTTATCCGATAAAAGACTGCAACCTCAAAAAAAATATGGAAAAGAAACAACACAACTGCTATTAAAATAACATTACCACTATTATTGACGTCACAAACTCCAACCAAAGGCTGGTCCAAGTCCAAAAAGATGTAATAAATAAAACATAGAAGTAAATAAATAAAGTACAAGTGTTTAATAATTCTAAATCCAGACATTTAAGCAGCTTGAGAGAGCTCTTCTTCCTTGGAAGTTTGGTTTTCGAAGTTATGTGTTCACCGTTTCGACCACGCTTTCTTATTTCCAAAGCGACATTAATATTTATTGCACGACATTTCACGTCCCATATTGCACGCAGTCTATTTCTTTACACATTTTTGGACACAAAAATAGTGTAGTATGCAATAAAGTTTCCTTTCGAGCTTCAAGATTTAAGTAAAACAATATTGAATGTTTTGGGTTAATTGAAGATACTAGTATGTACTCTTTTGGTTGATGAGAAACTTCAAAACCTCTGCGACATAGATATATGTCGGTTGCGTCTGAATTGAGGCGACACGATCGAGATGAGGCCGCCGAGAGGGGGCCTCATCTTTGATCTGTAGATCATCTCGTCGTAGGGCCGCCGGTAGAATTTCAAGAATGGGGTGAAAGAATCCCTGGATTTCTCAACCCGGCCCGATTGGGAATCCTTCCGGAAGAACAAGGCTGGGGATTTTAGGAACGAAGGGTTGGGAGTCCTCGGCTGGCGGATCGTGGACGGGTCAAATTCCAGTTTTGAGTCCTTTGCGGCATTGGCGTTGACGGGAAGAAGCCCTTCCTACCCACGTCGCGCGGCCCCCTTGCCACCGGCGAAGCAAAGGAGTAGGACCTCGCGTTGAGCGGCGAGATGGCAGGGCCCGAGAACGCGACTGTGGGGCCGACCTTGGATGCCGATGTGTCCGCGAACGAGAGGTACCACGGCTTCAACGAGTCGAGATGGTGCGAGACGGTGAACGAGAACCTAGACGAGGAGCACGACCCGAGCTTGGCCGCAGTCGAGGGATCGAATCGGAGGGAGCCCGCGCGCGGGTAGCAGCTCATGTCGTTGAACTCCATGGATTCCTCGAAATCGAAGGAGGACACGATCGCCGTCGACGACGACAGCTCAACAAACGGCTTCACTCCCTACAGAATAATCCATTATAAAATGAGCATGACTACTTTCAATACACGTATCATATGTATATAATCACACATACCTTCCAAAGATAGGAAAAGAGAGAAGGTGGATCAATAACAAATGCCTTGTGAAGGCAGCCAGGATAATGATCACCAAGAATCTTCAATGTTGCTAGCAACATGTTCATAAAAGACGAGGCTGACCTGAAAAAGCCTGCAATAAATCACATTAGTCAACAAGAATTTTATCAAACACCCAAAAAATCATATTATAAAATTAAACAAGGTCGAGAAAAATTCAAATCGCAGTTCGATGATTGGATCATTCTGACATACAGGTGAAAAAGACAAGAGAATAAAAATCACTTTTTTACCAAAAAATATTCATCTACCATAAATACCCCTATACGCCCCTAAGCATGACCGTGACATCTCAGGGGCACTCCAGGCAATTTCTGAAAAAGTCTCAGACACCCATCTGCTTGCTTTCCGACATGATTATGTAATTTTAAATGTTACATTAATTGAATAATTAGGCGTGACATTTGAAATTAAATCGTGACATTAATTTAGCAAAAGTAGTGGTTTTGAAGGGTATTTTCAGAGTGATTTTTCAAGTGGTTGTGGAATCCCCAGGCATATGGGAATGCTCAGCTCCCAACTCAGCATAAAAGCTGTGTTCTGATTTGGTTTGGCAGAGTATGTGTTGAAAACTTTTAATACTTCATCAAAAATTTAGATACACATACGCATACATACGAACAATTACATTTACTTTCCATATATTTTTTAAAATAATTGAAAACTTACTAGCATCAAAGAGGAGAACAAATTGCTCAACATTTTTGGCCATAGTTTGAATGGCCACTTCTAGTGTGAAAACTAGCAACCTTGTAAACCTATAGAAGTGAAGAAAATGAATAAATAGCATTAAATAAGCATAAAATAATAAATTGATTATCACTAAGGTGAAAAATAAATTATAAGCTGTGGGCCAGAAACGGGAAAAATAGTAAATAATTTAAGAGCTTACAGTTTCTGAGAATGGAATTTCTGGTAATCTTGCTTGATTCGGAATATCTGAAAATTGAGCGACATATACATAAATACATTATAAACAAAACAAAAAAGCAGAAAAAAACAAAAAATAAAAAAATTACCACTACAGGTCTTAATTCGTCGTCGTTACCAGCAACATAAGCTGATCCCTCAGCGAGCTCAGCCGAGAATTCATCAGCTATCAAAGTATCTAAGAAAAAATCAAATCAAATCACTTTAAATCTGTGACAAAATAATAATAATAATAATAATAATAATAATAATAATAATAATAATAATATTTCTGCGTATCCCATTTTTGCTTTACTGCATGCTACATACACACACGCACTTTCAGAATACAAAAATGAAAAAGCAAAGATTCTCAGTTTCAAATTAGCGAACAAAAAAGAAAAAATCTCAAAGAAAGTAGAGTGAGAAACATACCAGTTCCAATGGAGTCTCTCCAAGCTAGAGAAGCCCTCATCTGCTTCGCCGCTTTCTTCACATTATCTCCTTTCGCCTTCAGAAATCTCTCCACGCAAGCATTGTTGCAGAACTTCTCCTACAAAAAACACACACTAACTACATCAGCCATGAAAGTGGGACACGCAGTGGGAGGTTTGAGTGTGTGTGTTGCAAACCTGTTTGATGGTGAGTGGGGTTTGTTTCTTGAGAAGCTCAACGACGGATTGAACTCTCTGTTTCTCTCTCTGGGGTTGGCTGTCTTTCCTTCCCATTATGATGATGATGATGATGATGAATATCACTGTGTGTGCTGCGTTTTTTCTTTTTCTTTTCTTTTGGTGGGTGTGAATTTATCAAGAAAAAGCAAAGATACCACTCTTCTTCTTCACGCAACCATTTCAAACTCCCAACTGAAACACAAAGACAACAACAAACACTTCTCTCGCTCTGTGGGGTTGTGTGTGTGTGTGTTTTCTTAAACTTAGTGAGTGTGAGAGAGAGGGGGGAGAGAGCGATGGGGTGAGTGGAAAAGAGGCCATATTTATAGCCGTGACGGAAGCCGTTAAATGGAGAGAGGAGGCCTAACGAAATACGTCGGACTACTTCCATTTCATTCTTTCCGGTTTTGCCCCTCTCATTATAATCGCACTCATTTTGGGTCTGATTTGCCTTTTTATTGTGTTTGGTTATGGCAAAATTCAGCATGGAACGGGTTTTCGTACTTTTAAGTCTGTCCAAATTTTCTTTTTCGTTTTTTTCTTTTTATTTACGAAATCAAGTTTTATTTCTACAGATAAAAATTTAATTATAGGGAATTAAAAGTTAAAAATATTGAAGTCTGAATAAACTGTATCTTATACCCAATCTCGGTGATTCAACAAACTTTATAAATTTTTTGTTTTATGTTTTTTTGGTCTAGGCAAAACCTTAATGGGTTTATGGTTAGGGTTTTATTATATCTATTTAATAGTCGTTTCTTCTTGTAATATGTATTCGAAAAATATAGTGAAATCGTTGGTTTGACATCGCCCCCAGATATTGTCACAAGATAAACTAGATAAACAATTTTTTTTTTTTTCTATCGTGATTATGGTGTATGTTTTTTGCAATAAAAAATCTTAAGATAAGAATAACTTTGAAGAGCAATTTCACGTTTTAAAAGTTGGATAATGATACTATTTTACGTGGTTATCATATTAATATGTACTATACTGTGCTAGTTTATTGACCTCCATGCATGATGCCATGATTGACGTTTGAATTTGATGTGCATAGATGATATTTATTTTTTTGAATAAATTGCAAGTGGTATTGAAGTTAATGAAAATATGTATGTTAAACTTGTTAAGGTGACATGCATATATTATTTAAAATCTCCTGATGTTTAAAGTTTGTTCAAAATTAAAGAGAAGAATAAAGGTTCAGTTAAAGAAGAGGTAAAAATAAAGGTGCCAAGATTTGGTCTGATGGTTTATTTCGAAAATGGTCTTTAAACCAGGTTATTCGAAATTGAATTATCGAATTTAATATGTAAATTGTGTAAATTACTTATGTGTGGCATTTAAAATATTTGATGTGTTACTGAATATGTTTCACTATAGATTCTTGATAATTCTCTTAAAAGTAATTAATAAATACAATATAATATATCAAGTCAAATTATAGCCACAAATATACATATAAGAGATCATGAGGTTTGGGATACTATTAGCAGTATCATTTAAGGATGTTTTCATATACTTTAAGGTGGTGGGCACCTCAAAACACTGTCGTTTGTTGCTAAAGTCACACTAGTATTAATGGTGACGTTAATGTATCACATAAAGGTTTCGACATATGTACATAGATGTTATAATTTGATAAATAATTAAATATGACTTTTTTTTTCCAACTTATCTTAAATAATTAGTAAAAAATGAAAGAAAGGAACAATTTTATTTTGATATAGGGAAATTTAGTTGGTATAACGTGTTGGAATATAGAGCCTGAATGGACTGTACATTCAAACCCGATTCCGACGATCCAACTTTTTGGGCTATGTTTTTTGGGCCCAGGCGGAACCTTAATGGGCTTAGGGTTAGGGTTAAGGTATTATCTATTTAATAGCAATTTCTCCATGTAATCTGTATTCGAAATTCATATTGAAATCACTGGCTTGGTATCGCCCCAGACGTAGTCGCAAGACGAACTGAGTAAACAATTCTTATGTTTTTTATTTTCTTTCGTGATTGTGGTGTGTGTTTTTCGCAACATAACGATCCTATATATATTCTAGCATACTACACATAGTAAAAATGACCACTAATTAATATCATTATTTCTAAAATAAAATACATCATATTCTCATGAAGTTAGAGTATGAGACTATTTTCGAAGAGTGGTTCCCCATTTGTAACAACAAAGTACAAGCAAATGACCACCATCCTGTAACTCTAAACTCGGAGCTGACAAATGATCCACGGACTGCATCAAGTTGTATGTAGTTCAAGCTCAAATAATAAATTTTGCTCTTGGCACTTCTCTAAAAGATGTATATACTACCTCATACTATTAAAGATTATTGTCAACTCGAATATTCACACAATCCTTTATGCAATTTGCAAATCAAACTTTATATGTCTATTTCTAACACAGATAACAGTTTTCTTTTTCTTTTTCTATAACAACATAGGTACCTAATGAGGCTTAATCAATAGTGGTAAAATTTTAAAAAAATGAATAATAATAATAATAATAATAATAAGAGAGGAATCTAATCTTGCTGTACTGAACAGTGAGATGCAGGGAAAAAATTGTCACATTGTAACGATGAAGTTAGAGATATTTAGGAAAAATAAAACCCGTGAACAAATATATATATATATTTGACGACTACCTTATAATTATGGCCGCAATTTCGGTGAGGATACTATGTAAGTAGTTGTGGATTTTGTTGATATTCATTTACCTACTTTCTTGATGGCTTTCTCGTGGTCATACACCAGTCAAAACTATTTTAAGGTCTTTACATATAAATAAAGTATCTAAAGAGCTATTTTACCATCACTAGATTGAATAAGATCAAACGATTTATGATTATTTAATGATAAAAATAGTTAAATCTCTAAATTTTTGTTATTTGAATCTTTCACATTCTATTATTCGTGTAATTCATGTTGTAGTTCATCTAATCGTAGTTCTTGTGCATGCTATCACATTACAATTCTTTTTTTTGGTCAATTAAATACAGAAATTTTAAAGATCACGTCACGGTGGACTAGAACCCGAGACTTTTGGCCTCAGACATTAACCACTCTACCACTAGACCAACACACACACACACACACTCTATTACATTACAATTCATAGTCATGTTAATGTAACTTATATTATTGTGCATGTAATCATAGTAATTGTGCATGTAGGAACAGTTATCGTAAACGACTATATAAAATTCTTTGATTATAGGGCTAAACGGTTATCATTAAAATCTAACGATAATAAACAATTTATAATTAATCTTGACCGTTAGATTATAAAAAATGGATATACCACATTAGTACTTAGTTCTAAAAAAAGTTGGAGTTCTCATTTGATCTACTCCACACACACACACACACACATATATAGAGTTAGGTTCAAATGAGAACAATTTTTATCCTAAAACTAAGAACCAAATGAATTTACTGTGAAAGTTGATGAATCCGTTGAGAAAATTACTGAATTCAAAAATTCAGAATTTTTCACCAGGGTTCGAATCCCATGGAGGACGAAAATTCTATTTTTTGGATTCAGTAACTTTCTCAACGGATTCATCAACTTTTATAGTGAATTCATCATTTTTTGGTTCTCATGTTCTCACGATAAAAGTGGTTCTCACGTTAACAATCCCCTATATATATATATATATATATATATATATATATGTGTGTGTGTGTGTGTGTGTGGGTTATTATAAAAACATTTGTTATCCTATAAACGTGAGAATAATGCATTCTCTATAAAAATTACTGCACTAAACAAAAATAATTGAACTTTCATTTTCATGAGATTTGAACCCGGGTGGTACACAATGTACTCATTCAGTAAAGTGATGCATCACCGTAGATCTTCTCGATCTAATAGCTGAAAATGATTCTCACGTTCTCATTTTAAATAAGGTTTTTATTTGAAACTACTTATATATATATATATATATATATATATATATATATATATAGAGAGAGAGAGAGGAGTGAATCATGTGGGAATACAAGTATTTGTAAGAAATGTGATGGTTGCACTAGACATATAAAGTTGTTGCACTAAATGTATAAATTTGTTTAATCAAATTCAATATATAGTGTAGCACTGAACATAAAGTTATTGCACCGAATTTGGTGCAACAAATTTTTATATTTAGTGCAGCAATTTTATACGTTCGGTGTAATTTTCTTATTTCTTATCAATATTTATATTCCAACGTGAACCAACCCCTATATATATATGAAGATGATCAAATGGAAATCATCCTTATTCTAGTAATTAGAAACAAATATAATTGTAATAAAAAAACATTATGTTATGGAAAAAAACATAAGAAATAGAGAAAACACAATTTTGTACATGAAAAATCATAGTATTGAGAATGCATTATCGTATATGTAAGAAAGTACATCTGATTTGAAAAATTATCTTGATCATTCATCAATCATGATTTACGGATCAAATTGATTTTTAGTTACTAAAATAAGGATGGTTTCTAGTAGCAAACGTGAGAACTATTTTTAGTCATTCGATCGCGAAGATCTACGGTGATGCCTCACTTTACTGGATGAGTACATTGCCCACCACCTTAGTTCGAGTCCCATGAGAAACGAAAATTCAATTTTTTTTAGTGCTGTAACTTTCATGAAGAATGCATCATTCTCACGTTTGTAGGATAACAAAGATTTTTACAATAACTCACCCTTATATATATATCACAAAATGTAAATGAGAAATAAGAAAACTGCACTAGACGTATAAAGTTGTTGCACTAAATGTATAAATTTGTTGCACCAAATTCGGTGCAACAATTTTATACATTCAGTGTAGTTTTCCTATTTCTTATCAATATTTATATTCCTACATGATTCATCCCATATATTTATAAATATATATATATATATATGTGTGTGTGTGTAATATCTAATTCACTTTTTATGATCAATTTTTGTGCGCACTGATCATGTTTAGTTCATTTTTACATTATTTCTTTATTTTATTCATTTACTTTAGCTAAACTCATTATTAATTCTATAAATTACATAAAAATCAAACTCAATTTGTTCTGGTTATTTCATTTATTTGATATTAAAGCGAAAACAAACAAAATGAACTTTCATTTTATGTAATTATAAAATTAATGATGTCAATAACAATCACTGAGGTATTAGAATTAAAATAAATATATAAGACAAAAAGAATAATGTTAAAGTGGACTAAGGGGGTGTTTGGCTAAGCTTATTTTAGAGAGCTTATAAGCTCCAAGAGCTTATAAGATGTTTCAAGAGCTTATAAGAGGTAATGTCTTAAGTGTTTATAAGTTGTTAAAGTGTTTGGATAATCTTATAAGCTAGAGAAAGAATCATGAGTTAGAGAGATAAAATTGACGAGATATGAAGTTGATAGTATATATGTAGCAAATAACGAACTATAATAAGGTTATTTTGGTAAATTCATGGTTGCTTATACGTTTATGAAAAAATAAGTTAGGGTTGACCAACTTATTTTTATGGGAGCTTATAAGCTGTTGGAGCTTAATTTCACAGCTTATAAGCTGTTTATGAGCTTATTTTGCTAAACACTTTGCAACATATTATAAGCTCTTAAACAGCTTATAAACAGTTTTAAAGAGCTTATAAGCTCAACCAAACACCCTCTAAATGTGATCGATGCACACAAAAGATACTCAATATATGTGTATATATAGAGAGAGAATGGGGGATGAGATGCTACTTACCTACCGAGGGCATTGTTTGGTCTACATTAGCAGAATACTTTTGTTAATTTTATATATTTATTTTAATTCTAATATCTTATAAACTATTATTAACATCATTATTTTATAATTACATAAAAAATAAAAACTTGATTTTTATATCATATCATTCCCCTCTCATTCTCTCTTCTATATCTATATATCTATAATAGGAGGAGCATAATAATTTTGCTTTTACTTACGATGTTTTCATCTATATGACAGATCGGATAGTTATATGCGTTATCATTTTCTTTGTTATAGCAAACATAATTATTATCTTATTATGTACTTTTTTTCGAGTTTTTGAAGTTATATATATATATATATATATTATTTAATTATCATGATAAATGGATACACACTAATAATTATTAAATTTCAAAAGTATTAAATAAGAGTAAAATGAGAAGTTTATCACAATTTTATTTTCAAATTGCGAGCTAGAATACTGAATAGTGATAATATAGTTCACAAATCTTAGGTAATATATAGTACTCAATCTCATCCATTCATCTCATGATGGAGATATTTTCGGATTTTTTAGCTAATGGGTGTTGTATTCGCTACAATAAGGTAGAATCGTAATTTGATTTGTTATGAGATATGAAAAAAAAAATCATATTGTTAAACAAAATATACATATGAGATTGATTGCTCCAAACTTTCTTCTCTCGTTTAAAGTATGTAGGTTTGTGTTTTGTAGAATAAATGTTTCAATTTTGTAGTATGTATGATTCTGTAGGCAAATATACATGTTTATGTTTTGTAGTATGCATGTTTTCATTTTGTAGCATTGCATATCTCTTCCCGACAGCAAAACTCTCCCAGTCAGTTCCGACGTTTCCTTCTCCGATAACCGATGAATTTTTCCGTAAACCACCACTATAGTCACCTTCTCTCTCGGTCCTCAATCTTCTCTCAAAATTTTCTTCTATTTTTTTCCTTAAATTCAGGCAAGAACCAGTTGTATAAGCTACATCGTCTGTTGCTGATGCTGTCCACCGCTACCACTACGGCGATATCTCGCCGAAGAAGTTGTGTTTCCATTTTTATGCACAGAGAAGAAGAAGAAGAAGAAGAAGAAGAAGAAGAAGAAGAAGAAGACTATCATCTTTCATCTTTGCCCTCAGTGAAAATGTTAAAAAAATTTGAAATATGAGTTATCATTTATCAATTTATGGTGTCCAGATGACAATAATATATGATCCAAATTTGATATTATATACTGCTTAAAAACATGATACGATCTAATCGTGACCCCTAAAACACTTATTAAAATAAGCAAAAATTAATGAGAAGGAAACATTTGGAAAAACAAAGGTAGTAAGAGCATATAATTAGATAAATAAGGATAAATGGGCGGCATTTATTTCGAAACAGGATAGACGAATAATTCTTCACTTCTAATATTGAAAAATATGAAAACTAGTCGAAGAATAAAATGCAAAGATTTCGGTGCCACTTATGAATGTCGCTAGAAATAAGATCGTTTTGGTATCTTTAAGGGCAGAATAGTATTTTTGAAATCTGTTATTTTTTATTTTACCGCAAATGAATGGATCCAAAAGAATATCGAGTATATCGCATATATGTTTCCACAAAACTAACCCTAAAAAAATTAATTCGGTATTCAATAAGTGACTTGCATTATTTATTTTCCTTTTCTTCTCAAACTTTTTCGTAATTTTTCTAATCACTGAATATGTATATATTAATCAAGACTTCCAACGACAACATTTGGTATTACAAAACTTGAATAGCATTCATTAATTAGTCAATACTTCGATAGTTGAACATATGTCCAACTTCGTTCCCATTACGGCGAAGACCAGTTATTGCATGCACATGCAATTATTATATTATTATAATTATTTCACTTTATTTTTTTTCAAGGAAAACATAAAATGCACTCTATATGGTAAATACGAGCAATAGTATCAATCTAGCAATTAGCCAAACATAATATATCAGACATTCCCACGTGTCAGATAATTACGAAACAACTCTATCCATAATTTTTCTATTATTCTTTCTTTGAAAAAAAATGATATTATCGAGGTGTCTACCCTCGTGGTAGATTTCGAAACACTAAAGTCAATATAAGGTTAGAACATTTTTTAAAATAGACGAATTAAAAACTCACTTATTTAGTCAACTAGGTTTACATAGTTCAAAATTGTCAATCTTTTTTTCCTAGAACTATGCATACACAAACACCTCCAGATAATTCTAACCTCCAACCCTTTTAAGAGTATGTGTCTTATCAATTGAATTGTGACGATTAATTATCGTCAAAATTTTATACATTTTTGTAGATCAACAAATGTAATAGATATAACTATTCTAGCTACTTCATCTTATAAAAATTTAGAATTGCAAATATGTTCTCAGAAACGAATATGTAATATCACACAAATTATAATCCACTATTTTGCATTAAGGACTCGATCTAAACTTATTATAATGAAGCATGCGTATAATATATATCTATTATATATTCAATTTAAAGACAATAGGATCATATAATGTATTATAATTTTAAAGATAATTTAGCAGTTTAATTTTAGCAGCATTGAGTTATCATCAGTCTTTCGATGTGTCAGTCTTTAACTTTAGTCATCAACAACTAACCATCAATATCTCTATACTTCAGTTCTTCAGAGATCAGTTGGTCTTCCGTCAGTCTTCAGTACGTAATCCTTTAGTCAGCTTCTTCAGATGCGCTGATACTGATAATTCTATCAGTATGGCTGGCTTCAGTACTGCTCGAACTCCTCAGTCTTGGGTCTATCCAAGCTGGTAGTTCTAATGTTGATCCCTTTAACAAAAATATCTAACTTCATATCAAGTCGGTAGCATTAGTTACATCAGCATGATAATCATCGGAGATTTTGAGATTTAATCAAAACACACAATTAAGATAGATTAATTCACAACATGAATTTAGAAAATTTCCCAACAATTTGCTTACAGATACTCCCTTTGCTTTTTATGGTGTGTTGTTTTATATATTATTATGGTTTTTAATTAAAAGATTCTTCACAGTGACTAATAAACCCTTGATCAATAAAAAAGGAGAATTTATAGTGCGCAAAATGATGAGAACGAATATACTTGTGAGTTGGAAAGTAGGGTAAATTTGGAAGTTAGTATGATTGAAGTTTAAAATTACTTTTAGTTCCCGTTAAAATTCAAAACAAATCGCGGTTAAAGCTTAAACAAACTTTGATCAGATAAAACCAGAAATAAAATTTGATTACTATTTCGATATTCTTGCATAATTTTTATCAATCAAATCAATTCTTTTAGCATACCAACCTAGAAATTTCATCAATAAAATAAGGCAACTATCCATACATTAATTAAGCATAAATAAGTACATGTGGGATTCCACTTTAGATTAATAAGGTTTGACGTGGTTAATTAAGCAAATTTAGGAAGTTTGACACGGTAAACATAGAAGACGAAAGAAAATAATTATGAAAATTCTAAATAATAATTCAAATTCCTTGAATATAATCATAGGCATAAAATAAATCTTAATCCTAATAGGAAACTAAAAAAAAATCATAATCCTAAAAGGAAGCAAAATACAAAAATAAAATAAAACCTATGAAAATAATACTTATGAAAATACTAAAAGAAATCATAATCCACATCATTCTTCCACACTTATAAAAAACTCGCTCCAGAGTGATCCGAATAAATAAGGCTCAATGGGACAATAGCGGTACAAATCAAACACATTACAAGTCCATGAAATTCCCATGGAATCTAACAAATCCACTACAAGTATTATCATTAATCGTATGGGTAATTTTATACGGGCCATATTTCTTTGTTTTGAAAGTTGTCTTTCACTTGTCTCCCGGTTTGATGCAGATCTGATGATATTCACTCCGAATGTCTATTTTGTTGCTCAGAACAGGTTGTCCAATATATCCTCTAACCGTGGGATTGAGAATCTGTAATGCAAAATAATCTTATTGATTGTCCGATTGTCCACACACATGCGCAACGTTTCGTCTTTCTTCAGAGTAAGCAATGCATGAACTGCACATGGACTCATGCTCTCAAGTATCAGACCTTTAAGAAGCAAATCCTTCACCATTTGTTGCAAGATTGTGTCTTCCTTGGGATTCATTCAATAATGGGATAAATTTGGCAACGTGGCTCCTGGAACCAAATCATTAACGTGTTGTATATTCCTCATTGGTGGCAATTCTATGGGTAGCTCCCCGGGTACTAAATCTTGGAATTCCATAAACAGGTCACAGACATAAATCATAATTTTTTTCTTTAACTGAATCCTCTCTCGTCACGAACACTAACTTGACCATCAAGGCATGAATCTCTCTTGTTTCCCGAATGTTTGCTACTAAATCCTTAACAGAATGAGTGAGTATCAAGAACTTATGAGATTCAGTTGTGTGTTAGAACCCCAATGGTAGCAAGACTATTTTCTTTCCATCCTTCAAGAACTGGTAGATATTCTTTCGCCCATCGTGAGTAGTCCATAGATCAAGCTGTCACGGCCTGCCAAAGAGTAATTAGCAAGCATCCTGTCACGACCCGACTATTTAATTACTTAATTAACCAAATAATCAGGCCGTGACTGGTTTAATAATCGATAATCTCTTAATAACAATTGATTTTAGGAAATAGATTTTTAAAAATAAACGGACAACATAACGTTCGAAATTGGAATAAGCCAACCTGCATTCAGAAGATATCCAACCACCATAATGATCAAAATGAGGACACAGCCTCACCATATATACATAGAAATTTCAAAATATTTACACGGTTTATCAAAAGTACGGTTTGAAAGTTTCAAGGTTCCAGCAGCGGAAGATCAATGAATATCATGTATGAAGACATGATATTCAAACATAACCAAACAAATTAAAAAGATCAAAACGATATCTCAGCTCAATTTCCCTGTCACACCTTCTTCATACTCAACCTGCATAATAAAAACATTTTGGAGAGCATGAGTACCAGAAAGTACTCAGTGGATAATGCCAATATCTTTCAAAATTAAACATTTTGTTCAAGAAAACCTTTCTTCCAAATAGCAGTTCATAAGATAATTGAATTAGTGATTCATAAGAAAACTTTCACATAATAACATGTCACCACACTTTATTTTGAAACATACCGGCATAACATACCCGAGTTGGTCCCGAAGGATAGCAACTACGGTCATACCCTATCTACGTCATAAGGTAAAGGGAAGTAGGCCTCCTCCCCAATACCATGGCCGGCCTACATTTGCAAGCTCACAGCCATCTACCTGTGCACAGTAATTAACATCTTCCTACCGCAGATAGGTAATTGCCGTCATACCCACAATGTGGTAAAACATTTAGCATGATTATCATGTGGTGATCAAATGTTTTCACAAGAAATCAAGCTCATAACATATCATGTGTTTAGCTTCAAAATAAAGTTCGTAATGCATTAGCCACCTCGTGACGTTTAATCTAACAGCTTCGTTTCTTCTTTCTTTACTTCTCGGTTTCCCTTGCTGGATCCTTAAAACATAAAGATTATGGTCAATCTTTAGAAATCTTCCTTTCTAATTTAGATATATGTTAACAACTATCAATTAACATACAATTTGTCTTACTAACGTCTAATTCTACCGAAATTTCGGCAGAGTAACATCTGTAATATGTATAACCCAAATACACCAAACTACACCAATATCATCCCAAACTCCCCAATATCATCAATATATCATCAAACATACACTTAAGAACTTTATACAAGACCAATATCATCTAATTCAATGTTAATCGCCTAAGGCGATTTAACTATATATATATATATATATATTTCAATATTTCGAGTATCTACAACCCATTAAACATCAAATATCATATAATTGTACTTAACTAACATCATTGATCATTAATTCATGATTCATTCAATTATAGATCAATTATATCACATATGAACATAACTTTCAACCTAAACTTTAATTTTTGTAAATTTTGATATCTATGTCCAAAAATTCCCGTAAATTCTATTTAGACCTTATATTTATCATAGATCACAAATATCAATTCAAACATATCAAATAAAATCAAGAAATCAAAGTTCAACATATACCCTTCATTTTCGAAAATTTAGGGATATTAGTATATGGTTGAATTAAATTCCTATAAATTCATTTTATACATCATTCATATCCCTAAGCATAAATATCAAGTTAAATTGATCAAGAAAAATCAAAATCGTTAAGTTCATACACCTTAGGATTTTCGAAATTTTCAACTAGTAAACATGCATGGTTTAATTTTTAATTTCTTCATTTATATGATGTTTATAAGCATTTCTAAACATATATTTAAGCTTAATTCAATCATATCATAGCATATGAATCATATTCAAAATTTAGGGTTTGGGTACCATTCTTTAATTTTTCAATTTCATGAATTTAAACAAATTAAATCCATAACACATGTTAATCTAACTCTATAAACATAATTAAATCAATACATCTAATAAAATTTAAACAAATCATCCATAGCTAACACTTTAAAATTTTCGAAAATTATAAAGGGTTAGAACATGCTATTTTGAAATTTAAACTATAAAATTATTGATCAAATGAGGTATTTACCTTGCTAGGATTAATTCCCCTTTAATTCCAAGTCTAATTGTATGGTAAAAGTGTAGATGAAATTTTTAGTGTGTGTGTGTGTGTGTGTGGATCGAAAATTTGGAGGAGAAAATGGGTTTGGAAGATGATATATTATATGTATATAATTCTAGAGCTTTAATTTAAATTTAATTTGCATTTATACCTAATTTCAAGAAAATTATACACTAATTTCAAAAATCTTATATTTACACCTTTAATTTTGCTAACTTCATACTCTAGCATAATTTAATTAAGAGAGTTATATTTCAAATAATTTATAAAATCTAATACAACTTATATTCATAATTTAATTTAGATCCATATTGCATAATTTAAATCACTTTATTTAATAAAATTCATTTCATTACTATAATACTTTTTAAATTTCGAAAATTACATAAATAATTTCTTTAATCATTAGTTATTAATAAAACAAATTTATTCAAGACTTTAATATCTTAAATAATATTTTATCTCATTTTGTAAGAAAAATAACATGCAAAAATAATTAATATAATTCATAGCATGATTTCTAATTTATAGCATTTTCCATACAAACATTCATTAATAATCACAAAATTCACATTTTATCACAAATAAACTCATTTCTAATAATTCTCTACATTTTCCGATTCCATATAATTAAATCTTAAATTAATCGGATTCATACCGATTAATATTTCACTATATTAAATCTTACGAATTCTTAAGGCTTAAATAGCTTTTAAGCCTTTAATAATACTTAATTAAACTTTATTAATTACTATAAAATTTTCGGGCTACTACACATCCATATCTGCCAAAGAGTATAGTGAGTGTTAATATTCTCAATATTAACGTGTTCTAGTATCACTAATTTAGTAATTAGTGATACTATAATTATTTTGTATTAATTTATATACTATAGCATGATTTAGCATCTTATCATTAGTAATTATTACTCCCTCCGTCCCGGCTGGCTTGGGGCGTTTCTTTTGGGCACGGGAATTAAGGAGAGAGTGTTTAGTGTTTAAAGTGTATTGGTAATAAAGTGGTTTATGTGTTAAGCATATATATTTTGTATTTTATTTTATTTTACATTTAAATTTATTTATTTACTTAACAAATTTATTTTAAATTATTCTTAATTTAATTAACATATTAAATTTTTTTTTTACTGAATCGTGAAATAAGGCGACAGCCTTTTATATTCTCCCCCAAACTGAAACAACATCCAAAAAAAAAGAAACACCAGCAAAAAAAAATGGATCAAACTTCAAAGTTAAACAAACTAAATTTATTTCAAAATTGCCTCAAATTACTGGCGCCAAACGTACAAAATTACAGATGCCAAACTTACAAAAAATAAAATCTGCCAACTAATTCAAATTTCCCACCAAGTATGCAAAATCTGAAAATCCATACAAGTCTATAAATAGCATTACATAAGCCATCATTTAGCACTACACTACACTGTAAATTTGAAGAAATGAGAGGGAGAGATTTATCAACAGAAAAGAGAAATCAAGTCGTCCAATTCATCCTCGGAGGCTGCATCGATGGCAAGCCACCCCGAGGCAAGATGAAGGAAGCTCAACTCAAGTTCGGCATCTCACGTCAAACTGTTACTCGGCTATGGGGGGCTGCAAAAAAACAACAAGAAAATGGTGAGATGATACATCTTGTGAGTGGTAAGATCAATAACAAAAGAAGAAAAGAAATCTGCCTTGACATCACCTTGTTGTCATCTTTGGATTACACAAAGAGAAGCACAATTAGAAGGTTAGCAGTGGGTTTAGGATGCAGAAGAAAATCTTGTGGGAGATGGGTGCTTCTTTGGAAAAATAAGAGCACACACATCTGCCCTTAAACCAGATTTAACAGCCCCTAACAAGCTCTTAAGGCTGAGATTCTCTCTCGAAGCCTTAGAGTTGGATAGGATTCTTAACAAGATCAAATTTAGGAATATGCACAATACGGTGCATATTGATGAGAAATGGTTTTACATAACAAGAGGTTCACATAGGTTTTACTTAGCCCCGGATGAACCCGAGCCACATAGGACCTGTAAGAGTAAGAAGTTCATTGGAAAAATAATGTTCATGTGTGCTGTAAGCAGGCCATTATTTGCAGACAATGGAGAAGTCTTATTTGATGGAAAAATAGGTATTTTTCCATTCACAATGCAAGTGCCAGCAAAGAGGAATAGCAGGAACAGAGCAGCAGGCACACTTGAGACAAAACCCATTGAATCCATCACAAAACAAGTGATTAAAGGATGTTTAATCAATCAGGTAGCACAAATAGAATAGGGCAGCCATCATGTTTTAGTTTCAGTTAATGCTTTGTGTCTCCTTGTATTTTTAATGTAAAATGATCTCAGAATGAGAATTTCTCATCATCACAGATCTGTTGCCCTTTTCTCAGCACATTTATTGCCTACATCAAGCATTAATATCTGTTCATATCTGTTCTCATCACATTAATGTTCATAAATGCAACTTACCAACCTGAATTATGCATTAAAAGCAACTCAACAACTGTATCATTTACTGGAAAACAGATTATACCAGCAATTATAGCAAAGTGGCCAGAAGGAGCAAGCAAAAATATCAACATCCAGCAAGATAATGCAAGGCCTCATATATTGGATAGTGATCCGAATAGAGGCGCTGCTCCCAATCAAGCTTCAACATAAAGTCGATCCAAAGACCACCAAACTCCCAGACACAAATGTCAATGATTTAGGATGGTTTAGAGCCATCCAATCATTGCAAGTGGAGACGACATGTAAAACAATGGATGAACTACTAAATGTAGTGTGTACATCATTTGCACGACTATGTCCTATAAAACTTAACAATGTTTTCCTAAGTCTCATGGGATGCATGATAGAGATCATGAAGTTGAAGGGCAAAGCGCTACAAAATCCCACACATGGCAAAAGGTGCATTAAGAAGATCGGATAAGCTACCATTGAGCTTAGAAGTGCCAATGTAACTAGTGATACAATGCCTCAACTACCTCAAAGAAATGGGCAGCAATGAGGGAATAGCAGTCATAGAACAATCAATGGGTTTGACATATATTGAAGGGTTTTAGGATGTAGGGCAGCTTGTTTTTTATGTTTATGCTCACAAAACATACAAGCAAAATCTATGTTTTGGGTGTAAACATAGCATAAGTCTTTTGGTTTTTGAAAATTAGGCTCACCTTTTTTAATTAGGCACATAGATGCAATCAGCATATACTTTTTGTAATTATGCACTTAGATGCATCTGCCTACACTTTTTGAAAGTATGTAATTAGATGCAATTAGCTAAAACATTTTGTAATCATGCAGTCATAGCCATCAACATCAATTATGCAAAAAACCAACAAGAAAATGCCCAATTCATCACAGTTTTAATCCCAACATCAGCCTCATTTAATCACAGCACCAACAAGCAAAAACCTCAGTTCATCACATAAACATGGTGCTCATAGAAATCAGCCTTATTTAATCACAGCACCAATAAGAAACTACCTCAGTTAATCACATAGAAACGTGCAACCATAGCAATCAGCCTCATTTAATCACAATACCAACAAAAAACAGCCTCAGTTCATCACAGAAAACAGGGTGCTCATAGCAATCAGCCTCAGTTAATCACAGCACCAACAAGAAACTATCTCAGTTCATCACATACAAACATGCACCTATAGTAATCATAGAATCATTTTATGCTCAGAAAACAGGGTGCTCATAGAATCAGCCTCAGTTAATCACAAAACCAACAAGAAATAGCCTCAGTTCATCACAGAAAACAGGGTGCTCATAGCAATCAGCCTCGTCTAATCACAGCACCAACAAGAAACATGCATCAGTTCATCACAGAAAACATGGTGTTCACAGAAAAATGGACCTCATAGCAAACCCATCCGGATCTGCTTCTCCACCCACTCATCGCCCTCAACACACGCCGCCGGGACTCGTTCCGGGTTGAAAGGGAACGGTGGTAGAGGGCTACCTAGAGCATCAAGCATTAAGCCATCTCTCTCCACGCCGCCGACGACCCCGCTGCACGAGCCATCGAGTGATGTGTCTCCCTCATCGTCGGAGTGGTCCTCTGCGGTGAATGGAAGAAGACCACCTTTGATCCAGTATGGATCGGTGGTAGAGGCGGCAACAGGGGGTGGCGATGGAGAGAGCGAGTTGGAGGAGCGTGAGCGTCCTCCGGGGATGTAGATCGGCCGCCGCCGAGCCTACCGCTCCCATTATTCACAGCGGTGGGGGGTCGGGGTCTACGAAGAGCCCCGTAGCAAGGATGGGAGCCATCGGTGCTCGACTGAAATGACGATTGGGTTGGAGCATCCATGCCTCGGCGAGCCCACCGCTCACATATATCATCACGGTGAGGGGGCGGCGAGGATTAATCCATCCGGATGAATCCGGGTTTGGGGGGTCAGATTTAGAGGTAGAAGTCATCGATCGGAGGAGAGAGGCAGAAGATGGGAGTGGAGAAGTGAGGAGGCGGCGTGCAAATGAGAGTGAGAGATTAGGGTTGTGGGGGTGAGTAGAGCAAATGTACAGAGAGAGAAAGAGGAGGAGTCGGCGTGCAAATGAGAGGGAGAGATTAGGGTTGTGGGGTGAGTAGGGAAAATGTACCGAGAGAGAGAGAGGGATGAATCTGGGTTGGGGCTGTGTTGTGGGTTGGTTACTAATTGGGCCCAATTATGCAATAATCAGCCCAATTAGTTACCTGCTAATTGTAATTAAAACCCCTGATTTTTTGCTAATTATTTCCATTTATAGAAATGACTCAAGCTAGTTGGGACGGCTTAAAATGGTATACGACTCAAGTTAGTTGGGACGGAGGGAGTATTTGATTTATATATTTACATGGAATTATTTCATTATTTGTTTTAATTTAGATAAGTCGCACTAGTATTATATATTTGTGCTAATTTAATCGTGTTGTTGTTGTTATAAATATCGGAGTGTAAGAATATTATTGTTAGATATAGAGGGTGTTGGGATCCTTGTCATTATAAATTATTATTTCATTTATTTATTTACGGGTCAATCAACATTGGTGAGTTATGTCATATTTGTGGAGTTTGATGCGTGGATACGTCGAGATGGCAGATTCAAGAAGCTTTTATCTACAATTATGCAAACTAAAATGTAAGTGCTAACAGAAGGTCTAAAGGTAGAAGACGTAGAGGAGATGAGAAACTGACTAGTTTCTTTTATTACTCATGATACTTGTGTTAATCTTTTTGCTAGTCCTCTTTTCTAGGTATCGGACCCTGAGCTAAGCGAAGGTTCCCCATCTTCTATAACAAAGGCAGCCTATAGATATCCTTATTTGAAACTTGAAACAAAATTTGTCAAGAAAATTGAAATTCCCATCAAGAAAAATTAAAATTCCCATCGAGATTAACTAGATTCTAGTCGAGATAACACAATCTATGGTCGAGGAAACTAGATCCCGATCGACTGAAAATCTAGTTTCCTCAATCGAAGACTGTGTAATTTTGATGGGAATTTTATTTTTTTTGGACATAAATTTCAATTTTCTAGTGGAAGGAAGAAAGTACCTTGTTTGAGGATGATTCCGACATTGTTTTTTCAAATTTGATGATGAACACGAGTTCGGTGAGCTTTTCTTCTCTAAAAAATTGAATCGATGGGAATGTTGGTGGGGAATCTTATTTTTCTTCTTTCCTTCTCTCTCTCATGACTGAAAATTCAAAAAGAAAATGAGGAAGGAAGAAATAAATTGGAAAAGTAAATGAAAAAATAAAACGACAAATATTTCTCCATAAATTCACGTTAACCCTCAGTCAAATCTCAAAGATTCGATTTCAAACTTCAAAATACACTCATTCTTTTAAAAAACATAATCATGACCAAAAATCATATCATTTTTTAACTCAAAATACATTAAAATAATAATAAAATTGGGTTTGAAGTGCAATACTTTTTACAAATAAACATAGATTGTACACACTTTAACAAAAGGGCGAAAATTTAATATAATCTATATAATAAGTTTGATATTCTTCTTATCTCATATGTTAAAGTTTGCTACTCTTTTAATCAATTGTGCAATTTTAACCTTTAAAACATACAACACCTGGATTCACACGCACTAACACAATCTCTTACTCTCTTTCATCGATTTTTTACTTTAATTCGAATTATATTTCTCTTGCTCCCACTCTCTCTCACCCTAAAAATCTCCTATCTCTCTCTATTTATTCCCCGGCCAATCGTCTCTCCCAGCAGCCAACCCTTCCCTTCCCTTTGTTTCTCGACGGCTAACCTTCCTCCCCCTCCCTTTTTTCGGCGGCCAACCCTCCATTCCTTCCTCTCTGTTTCCCGACGGCCAACCATCCATCATTCTCCTCTGCTGGCGGCCAACCTCTCTCCCTCTCCCTTTTCCAGCGGCCAACCTCATTTCCCTTCACTACAAGAATTTTGCTCATAGACCACACGTCATAGACCACGCACATTAGTACTAAAGTGGTCTATTATAACATAGACAACGTGGGTGGTGAAACGGGTGGTCTATAACCATATTTTTAAACGGTTATAGACCACGGGCTAGAGAACCGCGTGGTCTATTAGCGTTTTTTTCATATGATAGACCACGATGCCCTTACCGCGTGGTCTATTAGCGCATAACTTTTATTAACCACGACTTTTTCCGCGTCGTCTAACATCCACGTCGACTAAATACCACGGGCTTAGGCCGCGTGGTCTTTCGCCACTTAGCCATGTGGTCTTTTAGCCCATCTTCATGCCTTAGCTAATTTTTTTACTCACACTTAATTAATTTGGGGAATTTGGCCCTAATTTTTCAAATCTGCGTTGTTTCTCATCTCCTTCTCCGCTAGCGCTATTTTGCTTCTCACTATCTTAATTCGTTTCTTCACATTGTCTCGCCGGAGCGCCGGTCGTCGTCTGCCATTTTCCTGTCGCTTCCCGTCGCCGCATGCGCCTCACGCCGCTGCTCCATCGTGAATTTGATACACCGTCGTCGCCTAAACACTCTTCGTCTCTGCATCATCACCGCCCGCCCGCCTTTGCCGCCACCGCCCAGCGACACGCCGTCGTCTTTCCCCACTCTCGCCGAGCTCGTCGTCGCCCCGCCCGCCGCCGCGCATCGCCGCCCTCCTCGGGACCTCTCCTCTCGGTATTTAACATAAAACAAGTAATTCCCCCATTCTTTTCCCTTATTCTCTGTTTATCATATATATAATTTCACACTCAAATTATTCTATATGATTATGCCATGGGTTTTTTTTTTTTAATTTGAATCAGCTTGTTCAAGCTAAACCACCCAGTCCTTGTTTCCTAAATTTGACATAGCTACGACTCTCGACAGTCTCCGTTGCCAAGAGTTGCCTACGAACAACTCAAATTCCGAGCAGGTGAAATGGCTTAAACCTCTTCTAAATTATTCTTTGAAAATTGCTATGAATTTTGTTATATGTTTTGTTGAAAAATCTACTATAATTGATATACGACAGTGCGTATATTCTGAATTCTAAAATAGAATTGTTTTTTGTTGTGGTAACAATATGTTGATTATGCTTGAAGATATTCTTGAAGATTTTAGACTTTGATTTCGATTGTGCTTGTTTCAACACAACTCTTCTAGTATAGCCCTCTTTACTTGATAGATACATGTGTTTATATCTATGTTGTTAGATCACAACTAGAATGGATAAAGAGTGGATGTTTAAAAATAGATTATCAAAGGAGTATGAAGATGGAGTCGAATCTTTCTTGAATTTTGACGTTGAAAATGGGAAAGATACTAATGCCATGTCTTGTCCTTGTATAAAATGTGGTAATCTACATGATATGGACGTCAAAACCATACGAGCACATCTAACATACAATGGAATAGATTTAACATACCGTAGTTGGATATTGTACGGGGAGAGATACAGTTCTGTAAACACTGATAAAGCTGAAGGGAGCAACGGAAAATGTAATTTTAGTTCAGACGAGCCAGTAGATATGGTTCATGATGCAGAGGTTGACAACCCAACTGATTATCATAACCTGCTCGAGGAAGCTGAAATGCCATTATATATTGGGTGTGCTAAATTCCCAAAGTTGTCTGCAACGATTAAGTTGTATAATTTGAAGGCAAAATACGGTTGGAGTGATACTTCTTTTACTGACCTACTTCTGTTGATGAGAGAAATGCT
This sequence comes from Salvia rosmarinus, assembly GCA_036937905.1. Classification (NCBI taxonomy): domain Eukaryota; kingdom Viridiplantae; phylum Streptophyta; class Magnoliopsida; order Lamiales; family Lamiaceae; genus Salvia; species Salvia rosmarinus. Next base: position 61,393,589 of record CM072822.1, on the reverse strand, counting down.
TCCAGAAGATAATGTATTACCTTCGTCTTTGTATGAGGCAAGTAAAAGTTTATCCACATTAGGGATGAAGTATAAAAAGATTCATGCTTGTCCAAAAGATTGTATTTTGTATCGAAATGAGTATGCCGATTTGGTGAGTTGTCCTACATGTGGAACTTCAAGGTGGAAGGTTATTCGGAATGACAAGATTAATGAAGGTGTTCCTGCAAAAGTTCTATGGTACTTTCCACCAATTCCCAGATTTCAAAGGATGTTTCGTAGCAAAGATATGTCACACAACTTATCATGGCACGCTTATAAAAGAGTTCGTGATGGCCATCTTCGTCACCCCGTAGATTCACCATCTTGGGAACATGTAGATCAGCAGTGGTTGGATTTTGACAAAGAAGCAAGGAATCTTAGATTGACACTTTCCACGGATGGTATCAATCCACATAGCATTATGTCATCTAAGTATAGTTGTTGGCATGTGATTCTTATAACATAAAACCTTCCTCCATGGTTATGAATGAAGAGAAGACATATGATGCTTACTTTATTGATTTCTGGACCGAGTCAACCTGGGAATGATATTGACGTTTACTTGGCACCTTTCATTGATGACTTGAAGCTATTGTGGGAAGTTGGTGTGGAGACATTTGATGCATACCGCGAAGAAAAATTCATGCTTAGAGCTGTTCTTCTTTGGACAATCAACGATTTTCCTGCATATGGTAACTTAGCTGGTAGCAAAGTCAAAGGTTATGTTGGGTGTCCTATTTGTACCGACGAAACTACCTCATGCCGATTAAAGCATAGTAGAAAAATGGCATATGCAGGGCATCGGAGATTCTTACCAATCAATCATCCTTTTCGGAGGCAAAAAAAGCATTCAATGGAAAGAATGAGTTAAGACTCGCACCCAAAATATTGAGTGGTATTGAAGTCTTCGAAAGGGTGGAGGGTTACAACAACGTGTGGGGTAAAAAAAGTAAGAACACTCAATCAAAGGAAGAGACTCTAAGAACTCCTTGGAAGAAGAAATCAATTTTTTTTGAATTGGAGTATTGGAAGTATTTGCATATTCGCCATTCACTCGATGTGATGCACATCGAAAAGAATGTTTGCGGAAAGTTTGTTTGGTACATTGCTTAACATCCCAGGAAAAACAAAGGATGGTGTTAAAGCAAGATTAGATCTTGTAAGTATGCAGTGGAGAGATGAGTTGGCACCAATGGTAGGAGAAAAAAAGACATATTTGCCACCAGCATGTTATTCTCTAAGTAAAGAAGAGAAACGACAAGTTTGTGCATTTTTTGGAAGAGTGAAAGTGACGACAGGTTATTCATCAAATGTGTCAAGTCTTTTGGCGGCAAATGATATGAGACTTGTGGGTCTTAAATCACATGATTGTCACACGCTAATGCAACAACTGCTTCCGGTGGCTTTACGCGGTGTGTTGCCAAAACAAGTTAGGTATGACATTACTAGATTGTGCTTCTTCTTCAATGTCTTATGTAACAAAGTGATTGATGTTTCAAAGTTAGATGACATCCAAAGAGACATCACAGTTACATTGTACCTACTTGAGAAGCATTTTCCTCCAGCATTCTTTGATATAATGGTTCATTTAACCGTCCATCTGGTACGTGAGGTCAAACTATGTGGACCAGTATGGTATAGGTGGATGTATCCATTTGAAAGATTCATGCGGGTGTTGAAAGGTTATGTAAGAAATCGCAACTGTCATGAAGGATGTATTGCTGAATGCTACATTGCTGAAGAAGCTTTGGAGTTATGCTCAGAATACTTACCTAATGTGTACACCATAGGACTACCCTCCAAGAATTGCCGAGTAAGTCTAACCAAGCCTCTATCAGCTCCCCGATTGTCGCCAATTGGTGAGAAAGAATGGGAACAAGCACATCAGTATGTGCTTACAAATGATGATGATGTTAGTCCATATATCGAGTAAGTATTGTCAAATTATCATATCTAACATTTATTTGATGACTTGTGGACTCTAATACATAAAACTTTTTTAGGTAACACCTTACACACTTGAAAGGGATGTTTCCCAGAAAATCTAGAAAATGGTTGCAAGATGAGAACATACGATCATTTATTTCATGGTTGCGAGTAAGAGTAAGTAGATATAGTTATAAATTTCCTACTTAAATTTACTTTCAATATGTTTAGTATCACTGACAATTTTGTATTGAAATAGTCGCAACTCACTCTACACATCAAATATCAGAAAGGTTGAAGTGGTTAGTAGGGGTGAGCAAAACCGAATCCAAACCGAATAACCGAACCGAACCGTAGCAATTTGGTCGGTTTGGATCGGTTTTTAAAAACTTTGGTTCGGTTTGGATGCAAAAAATGAAAACCGAACTTTTTTCGGTTCGGTTCGGTTTAGTAATCCGAAATTTCGGTTCGGACCGAACCGAACCGAAGTTTATATATAAATAAATAAATATATATATATATATATTAATTAAACTAAATTATTAAAATATTAAACCCTATTAAATTAATATATATATATATATATAAATATATATTAAATTAAAATATTAAAAGTTCGGTTAACCAAAAACCGAACCGAAACCGAAGTTTAAAATTCGGTTCGGTTTGGTTCGGTTTGAGTAAAAATTCGGTTCGGTTCGGTTGAAATTTTTGAACGGTTCGGTTTTTTCGGTTTTGGATTTTCGGTTCGGTTTTCAACCGAACCGACCGAATGCTCACCCCTAGTGGTTAGCACGAGGACCTAACATTCGAGTTCTTAAGTATGATGCTTATATGATAAATGGTGTTACATTTCACACGAAGGCACGTGATAGCATACGAGCTGTTCAAAATTCTGGAGTAAGTTTAGTTGCAAGAACAATGCAAGTGGCAAGTGCAAAGGATAATAATCCCATTGTGTCAGACATGACGTTTTATGAAGTTATTGATGAAATATGAGAGCTTGATTATAACAGCCGAGAAGTAATGTTCAAATGTATATGGGTGGAGAACAATAGTGGCATTAGAGTTGATGACCTTGGGTTTACATTAGTAAATCTTAATGTAATTGGATTCAAATCGATTCTTTTATCTTGGGAGCCAAGCAAAACAGGTTTTTATGTAGAAGACCATCAAGACCCTACATGGTGCATTGTGCTTATTGTTCGATCGTAGCATATACTAGAAGAAATTGAGGATGATGATATTAGTGATTTAGCCATTCACCATCAATATTTTAGTAATGGAATATCATCGATGGATGTTATCAATGAAGTCGATCTACCATACACTCGTGTAGATTGTGATGGAACTTGGGTAGATAATGAATCATAAATTGGTAATATTTGTATTTAATTATATAATAGGATCTAATTGTTGTTGTATTGTTTTAAAATACTTTTTAATTCACATGTGACTTATATTTATATTTTTCTATTTTTGCAGGTTACCTAAAACATGACATCATCTGAAGCTAATAGTTCTAATTATATGAGCCAAGAATCTGGTGGATCTAAATCATCACGAGCCCCCAAAGGAAAAGTGTATCTTGATAGATTAACGGTGCAAAGGGCTAAAGGAATCATAAAGATGTTGATTTCAATCATCTTAATCAACCAATTGGAGAGATAGGTCTTGAGTTGCAGAGTCAGTATAGGTGTGCTTGCGGCGGCATTCTAAAGTTACCTATAAGGAATGGAAAGATGTGCACGAACAAGTGTTGGAAACGATATGGGACTCGGTGAAGGTAAATATTCATGATAATATAATGAATTATTATTTTCCACTATTATATATCGGTTAAGTAACTTCGAGATTATGGCTTTTTGTAGTTGGTGTTTAATGTGCCCGAAAGTGGAAAAGAATTGTTTGATATCAGCAAATTCAAAATGGCGTCAATGGAAGTCTAAGCTCAATGTAAAGTACATTGCTCCCTACGAGGACATGCCTGATATGCTTTGTAATCCTCTCCCAGAGTCGGGTATTCTGAAAGACGATTGGAAGTCTTTTGTTAGTCATTGTATGTCTCAAAACTTCAAGGTAAGATAGATAGTCTTTACTATTTCTGCAATAATAATAAATATGTATAAGTGATGGAAAAGAAAGAACTATTTTATCTTATAATTATTTGGTTTCATATATTTCTTAGGCCAAAAGTAAAAACTCAAAGGATCTGAGAGCAAAGAATATAAACCCCCATCATGTTTCTCGCAAAGGATATGCCGGTTTACGTGAGGAAGTGGTAGGATGTTAACATGTTATTTATATATTTAGGATTTGATCATCATTTTATAAATTTTGAATTTTAAATATTATTAATAATTTATGACTTGTAGAAGGATGAATTGACGGGAGATCCCGAAGTGGATAGAGCAATTTTGTGGAAAAAAGCACGGTTAAACAAAAAGCGGGAGTTTGATGGTGAACAGTTGTCACAAACAGTCAACAAAATTGTAAGATTATATAGTGAAATCAATTTATTATTTTTTTACTTACTTGATTACTATGCATTATAAGAGTTCATTTTGGTTATATTATTTTCAACATACTTGTAGGATGATCTTGTACAGCAAAAGAAGAAAGGTGTATTTTGCAAAAGTCATCCAAATGATGATATCCTCACAAAAGCACTGGAGAAGCCCGACCATTCTGGTCGTGCAAGAGGGGTTGGTTATCTTGTTACTCCAACAGCTTACTACAATAAAAGTAAGGATAAGAGAATGGGAATTACTGTGCAAGAAATGAAGTTGGACTTTGAGAAACAGTTGGCTGAGATGAATACAAAGATGATGGCTGAGATGCATGAAAAGATGAATGAAAAAATGTCAGAGTTCAAGGATCTGATATTGAAGAAAGAGAATGGAGAGAATGAGCATATCAAGAATGATGTTGAAGGGAAAGACAGTTGCTCAGTCAAGAAACCGAATAGGAAGTATGCTTATGATTCGGATAATGTGGAAGAAGTTCATATTGGTAATGCCTCACACGTTAAGAAACAACCAAAAAAGGTATGTATGGTTACTAGTTATTATAGATATCAACTTCTAGTTTTAACTATTAACTAAAACAACTTTTCAGACGAAAAGAGGTACATTGCAGCCAATAAAGTCGAACATTGCAGAGTGGCCTAGACCATTGAGGATATTGTATATGAGTACTAGATACGATCTCGAAGGTGGAATCAGTATTCAAATACAAATGGATGATAATGTCTTTGGTGATGAACACATCAACTACATTATCCTTGATGACATCCAAAACATGGGGGAGTTGAATCCTATCAATGCATCTTGTGTGTGTACCTACATCTGGTAAGTTTGTTTAAGATTGTTCTAATTATAATCTAGAAAATTGTTGATATTAATTATTATGTTATGGAAATTTGTAGGCACTTATATAAGGAATGTAAGAATGCAAACCTTCTTGATAGATTTCGGTTTGTTAACCCATATGAGATATCACACAATCCAAAGGTTGATCATACAACGAAGTCAAGTATCATAGGTAAAAGGTTGATTGGTACACGAGCTAAGCAACTTGTTTTGATGCCTTGCAATATCGGGTATGTGAAAATAATAGATATATACGTAGTTAATATGCTATTATACATTGTACTTTGTGAAGCTTAATTACATATATTCTTCTTAGTTGGCATTGGATTCTTTTGGTGATCGATCCTCATATTGAGACCATATATGTGATGGATCCTTTAAGTGATGAAGGTCATGTGGAGGATTAAAAGTCTATCATGGAAACGTAAGTTTGTTTATATTGAGGTTTTACTTATTGTATGTGTTTTGTATCATAATCCACTATATATATGTTTTTCATGGCCCTAAAAATGTTCAATATGAGCATAGGAAGAGAGAGAGAGAATATCTTGTGGAAAATGGTCAAGGTATGAAACACTCGCCATAACACTTAATTATGAAATTTTTGTCGTTCAAAATGTAAATAACTCTAATTATGCATTTCACATAGTGTCAAGAACAACCTGATGGAAGGCAATGTGGATTCTATGTCATGCGCTACATTAGAGATATTATTGAGGTTATGGTTCGGATAACACCATTGCAATTCCTACTATGGTAATCATAAAGTGGCATTTTAATCCATAATTTTCTAAATACTAATTCTTTACTTTTTTACTAATAGAATGTTTATTTTGTTTTAATAGTTTTCTAACGGCTTTTACTTGAAAAAAGAAATCGATGAAGTTTGTATAGAGTGGTCTGAGTTAGTCGTTGATTCTATTGTGGTTGACGATGGTAAGTTTCATACTTTTTGTTGAACATAATGATTTTGATGTACTAAATTTTATTTCTTACCATTTTACATCTTATTCTAATAATGTAGATGAGATCAAGTTAGATGATTGATGTTGTTGAAGCAAAGATGGTGAAATGCTTGAAGATTGTGAAGTTGATTTATTTATTTTTTTGATGAATTTTAGTAGCTAGTTAGAAAATATTTGTTGTTGACGATGGATATTTTTGGATAAATTTTAGTAGCTAGTTAGAAAATACTTGTAGCTAGTTAGAAAATACATGTAGATTGGGAATTTCTCGGATATAACATTTTGAATGCTTACGAAATGTTTACCTTGATTTTGATATAAATATTATGAGAAATATTTTATATCTATTTTTGGATTATTATTTTTAATTAGCAGAAACATGCATTCAAATTATGAAAACATGTATTAAATAAATAATAAAATAACAAAAATATATTATTCAGTTATAGACCACGGGGAAATGCACGTGGTCTATTCAGTTATAGATCACGGTGAAAACCGTGTGGTCTATAATGTCATAGACGACGGGGAAAGGTTGTGGTTCACCTTCGGGTTGCCGTTGTCTATAACATTATAGAGCACGCGGTTTCACCGTGGTCATAACTCGAATAGACCACGGAAATCGCGTGGTCTATAGCCGCACGTAATAGACTACACCTTTGTAGACCATGCGGATTTTTGAAATAGACCATGGGCATTCCCCGTGGTCTATTAGCGAAATTCTTGTAGTGCTTTTTCCCAGCAACCAACCTTTTAAATTTGCAATTTCTGGCGGCCAACTTATTTTCTTTCTTATTTCCGGCGGCCAACCAATTTCTTAGCATTTCCGGCAGCCAACCCATTTTCATTGCAATTTCCTGCGGCCAACCCATTTTCCTTTTATTTTCCAGCAACCAACCAATTTTGTTTTAATTTTTCGACGATCAACCCATTCAATTGCAATATATTCTCAGTCAAAAAAGTAAATCAGACTGTTGTCGGCTGACACTACTCTGTGATGAATGATAATTTTTGTAATTTAAATTAGAAATTGGTAGAAAGAGTATAATGTTAGTATATGAGTTAAATTAAGTAAGTATCTTAACATTTTGGGCAATTCTCTCCATTAACATTTAACAAAAGTAGCAAGATATTTAAGTTTAGCTTCCTTTGTTCTCTATCCTCGTCCGAAAAAGTAATATTCAGATTTGTTGCTACTAAAAGCCCGGATATCAAGTTTTAGATAAATAAATAAATAGATATTGCACCAAAGCAGACTTGTGCCTTACAATATGAAAATAAAAATCTAAACAATTGCTAAAGTACAATGGATTAATCGCCGGGTATAACATTCAGCTTCTCACTTTGTCATTAATTGTTGTTTATCTTAAATTCCTCACATGCAACAAGCAATTAAATTTGTCACCTACATACCTGCTCATACCTGCTGCCATGCATGCAGAAATATATGTGAAAGAATATAACATTAGATCTGAAAAAAATTATAAAAATTTATGTATAGTAAGAAAATACTCCATTCGTTCCACCCAGAGGAACAATTTTCTTTTTTTAGACCGTCTTATTTGAGATGATCAAATTTTATAAAAATAATTATCTATATAAAAATTATGAGATCTATTTATTTTTTTATTATTTTAATTATTTTATACTATTATTTTAAATAATTGTTTCGAATAAAAATGAGACTGTCAGGTGGGACATGAGATCAATTATGTAGGTGTTTTCTTCATCGAGATAAAAAAATCTCGATCACGTGGACATCTGTGCACTAAAGTTAGATTCATCATTACCTACCCAAATATTAGGTTCAAAATTTGAACACCACATCCTTTCACTTTTCATAGCACGACTTGTAATTTTTCCATCATATCATAGTCTAATCATTGCTTTATTTCAATTAAATTTCTACCAAATTATGACCATTTATGAATTGTTTTGCACTTTGTTGTCTTGTGGGGCATGCGTTGTACAGATCTTTGTCATTGGTCTAATGATGATCAACTGTAAAAGACCATTTATTTAATATTTTATTTTTGAAAATGTCGTTAAGTAAGCTTGATTAGGTGGAAATTATAAGCCAACTTGATTATATATATGACTCAACTTGAGCTACGAAATAATATGAATTTTTAAAGGTGTTGCTACACTTGATTTGCTGAAAATCAATGCTTATTTGATATTTTTTTATTATTTTGTATGAATGCAATTATTATATATTATGTCAAATATACTACTCCCTATATACTGTGTTCATTATATATAGGTTATTCATCAAAGTAGGTATGTGTATAATCTATAATTTTTTTTGAATAAGAGAATGGATTAAAATCAACCAGAATCAAATTAATGATAGCATACGCACAAGACAACCCAATAAGCAAATCAACTCTCGCCTTATCCACAATCTCTCTGACGTCTTCACTCTTGAGGCAATTACTATTATAAAGGGTTATTGGTGCATAAATATATCAATTTTGGATCAATTTTAATTTTTTTCACGAACTTTAAAAATTATCATAAAATACACAAATTTAATAACTTTAATGATTTTATCATGATTTCAAATTTAAGTCAAATTAAATCTAGCTTGACATCTCGAAAATTTACCATAGACAAAACAATCAGTAATATAAACGACATCGTAGAGAGAGGATATTGATTATTTTGATCCCAACTAAAACCAGACGATGAAACAAACAAGAAAACTTGATTTTTGTAATGAGAGTTGACGCGATGAATCCTAGAAACAAAAAAAAATCTGATTTATTTTGATGGAAGGACGATGTTTTATGTCCTCTCTCTACAATGCCGTTTATATCACTAATCGTTTTGTTTATAGTAAATTTTTGAGATGTCAAGTCTGATCTAATTTGGCCTGAATTTGAAATAGTGATAAAATAATTAAAGTGATTAAGTTAATGTATTTTTTGACAATTTTTAGAGTTCATAAAAAAAACATAAATAGATTCAAAGTTGATGTATTTATGCACCAATAACCCTATTATAAAAGTGTATATTCTTACGAATATTGATATGCCACTACAAAAAAAAAAAGTCTAGTAGTTACATATTTTTAGTGACACCAAGAGAAGTGTTACAAAATTTATGACATCTTTAGATGTGGTAAAATTTAATTACACCAATACATGTATCAATATATTTTTGTTACACATAAAAATATATGTAAATTTTGTTACACTTGAAAATGTAGTAAAATTTGTCACATCTATCCATATAATTAACCTTACTACATTTAAACATGTCACAATAATTTTTTGTTACATATAGGAATATAACTAAATTTTACAATAACTCAAGAGTTTCAAATTTTACTATATATATATATATATATATATATATATATATATATATATATATATTCAATTAGTTGTCCCATTTTGGTATTCCAAATTGAGACCTTTTTAGACTTAACATTTCCAAAATAATAAAGATAATTTATTCCAATATATTAGATAATTAATTTGTTAAATATAACAGACATCAAGACAAAATAAAAAATGTTGAAAGGTAAAGAAAAAAGAGAGAGAAAAAGTTCAAATATGAGAAATTAGGAACTACAAAAAATAGTTACACTTTCACATGTCACGAAAAATAGTTACACGTTCATATGTAACAAAAATATCTACACTTATAAATTTCACTAAATTTTGTGACATGCTTTTTTTTTGTGACATGCATAATAGTTACCCATCCACAAGATGTCATAAATTTATTTAGTGACATCCATATGTGTCACAATTCTTTAAAAATCATGTCACTATTTGAACATTTTGTTGTAGTGTGCCCATAATATGATTGTTTATTACTTTCTATATATCAATAGTAATTATATATATATATATATATAAATATATATCTAAGTTTTATTATTTTATTAAAATATAACAATATGTATGTACATAAAATTTTAAAAATAAAATGATTAAGAATTATGTATAACAATCCTTATTCTAAATTTATAATTTTTACGGGCATCACATGCTACCATACATTTATCTTGTTGTATATAAAAAGATGACAAATATCACACATACAAGTTACAACTTAGTTATATTATTTACAAAAACCTTTAACGCAAAAGGGTTTTTTTTTGTTTTGACAAATATTCGTCGCCATTGTTAGCACTTGTTTAAATATTGGTCCGTTGGTTTTCTCTTTTGGCTTTAACTAAAATCATGCCTTTTGCAGTTGATAGTCAAATATGTAAGCACCAAACTTCAGAATTAAACAGTTTACAACCATTTAAATATAAGTAATTTTCAGCAAAAAATCAAGTTGAATATATAATATCCATTTAATTCACTATTCCAAACTACATGCAACTTCTATCTTATATTTACTATTACATCTTAGTAATGTGAAATTATTGATAAAATCAATATAATTACTTCACATATATAATCACGTACGATATCCATCTAATATTGCTATTATCCATTGGAAATTATATATAAAAAGAAGTAAGGATAATACAGAATCTAAACTCAAAGAAATTCACAAATCTAACACCCAAAATTGCTATGTGTACTACTAACATAAAAGTGAAAAAAATAAAATAGATAGAAACTAAAGAATTCAGACTATTAATGATATAGATGAACTCAAGTTATAACACGAGATAGTTTTGATAAAATTCATAGAAATTGGAGACAAAACTAAAATTTCATATATTTTTCCACTCGCAAAACCCACTATCTTTAGTTGGTTAGTTAGTGGTGTGTTAAGCATGACAGGCAAGGAAAGATAAAAATCATTTTGTCTAATTCTTTAACGTTGTATCGAAAGTGAAATTGGCCAAACTTGTGTGGAAACACCACTCAAAACCCTATTTTCTTTCTCTTTTAATTTATTTATTCTTTTTTTTCTTTTCTTTTTCGGGAGATATAACCGTTGCTAAAATCTTCTAGAAAAGCTTGAAAAATAATCTAGAAGAAAGTTATTAAAGGATGCATATAAATAAATCATTGTGACAAAGTAAATAGTGTAACCAAACCAAGCAAAAGTTACCCATAAAATCATTACATGAATATTTTTCTAGTTATAGGACCTATTTTGACTATTGCCTTATGGAATGATGGTGGAAAGGTAAAAAAAATCCTTATCTATGTATGATTGCATTATGGGACCCTAAAAAGCAAAATGGGTTTGCAGAAAAATTGACTTGATATATAAAATAGTTGGCGTCATGCAAATTCCAGTCTACGCAATTATGGACTAGTAAAGGTGCATACTCAAATTATTGTCCTTCGTATTGTGTGTGCTCATTCATTACATTTAATTTTCATTGCATACATAGTTCATGTGTATAGGAAAATTAAAAGTTATATATATTTTTTTAATATAGAAATTTAAAGGTCGGATTACAGTAGATTCGAACTCGAGATCTCCGGTATTAACCACTCTATCACAAAGTTAACACACACACACACAAAAAATATCATATTAGCTTACTATAATCTTCAATATGATATTATGGATACATATTCATAAATGACTAAGTTGCGCATATACATAAAAAATAGATTAAATAGTTGAACATATTACAAACTATTACCATTTTTTCAATTATAGTTTAAAAGATGACTTCGACTAATTAATATCCAAACTGCGAGAAAATTATGCAATCAATCTTCTAAAAGCAATTGATACTTGAAAGCTAATTAGTAGAATGATCACGAATTTGACATGACTTGACGTGTGTAAAACGTATTCTTGTAATATCACACAAGTTTAAACGACGTTGAATTTGTGACGATGTGGCTCAACTTTCAGATGCTTAAAAATTTGTAGGATGAGATCTACATATTTGTTTCATATAATTTGTGTATTGATAGAATTGAAAAATGATAATTGTCTAAGATATATCTAATTATTTAGCCTACAAAATTATAAAGGTTAGTTGTCGGAAAAATATCCACCAAATTTAAAACAATTTTGGTTTTAAAATCAACTTAGATAATGTTTCAATAATATTAAATGCACCTTTTTTACTCTGAGGCGGTGTTTACTTTGCATGATTAGGTTGGATAGATAAAATTAATCCAACCTAATCAAGTGTTTACTTTTAAGGATTAATATTTGAGGATATCCCAAAGCCCGAGATTATTTTAATCCTTTGAATTGTTCTTCATTAATTTTAATCCAACCAATATAGGTAGGATTGGAATAATCATTCAAATAAAGAGAAAATTATTTATCCCACTTTTAATCCTTCACTAATCCTTTGTAGTAAACAAAGGATTGATAGATAAAATTATCTTATCACACATTTAATCCATCAAATAATCAATCCTTCAAAATACTAATCATGTAAAGTAAACACTCCCTGAGCATATATACACATTCAGAAGTTTTCAAAATCTGAGAATTATGTGCATGGTGTAATTTCTTTGAAGATCCAACTGCTTCTTTCCTGCCAACTGTGCGTGGAAAAATCATGCCACGACAATTTTTAAAATTATCGAAAAAGTTTGGACGTGTCATTTTACTGCAAATCTATTGAAACATTTAACAATTAGATCGTGTATAAAATCAATCTAATAAGTTTGGTGTTCTTTTTCACAATTAACCTACAAATAAAGAACATATTTAATATAGTACAACAATAGATATGATATTTTTCTGTATAAAGATTCAACCCTCGATGCGAGGAGGGTCACTGACAAACCAAGTTGCTAAAATAGCTTAAGATTTATTTGGAAAATTCTGTGAGTGTTTACTTTGCATGATTACCATTTTGAAGGATTGATTATTTGAGGGATTAAATGTGTGATAAGATAATTTTTATCTATCAATCATTTGTTTACTACAAAGGATTAGTGAAGGACTAAAAGTGGGATAAATAATTTTCTCTTTATTTGGATGATTATTCCAATCCTTCCTATATTGGTTGGATTAAAATTAATGAAGAATAATTCAAATGATTAAAATAATCCCGGGCTTTGGGATATCCTCCAATATTAATCCTTAAAAGTAAACACTTGATTAGGTTGGATTAATTTTATCTATTTAACCTAATCATGCAAAGTAAACACCACCTTAATGTTTTGATTAGATATTAAAATCTCTTTGATAATTTTCCTGCTCATGTAATGTATCGTTGTTAATATCTTATTGAGTGAGCTTCTTGTGTTTATAGATTTCGGAGAAGAATCATCAGTATGGTTTGTCCAATAGTGAAGGAGCAATGAAGCGTAGTGAAGTCGTTCATACTAATAGAAGAATCAATACATTGCTACTAAAGAAGTACAGACACAGTGTCACTGAAGACAAAAGAACAACATCGCTACTGAAGATAGACGGACAAAGAAGTCAAGAGAATGACTAAGTGTCATTCCAGCTAAAGAAGACAAGAAATTGCTTAACAGTAGCATCACTGAAATTAATGTATGCTGAAGAGACACATAGTCAACTAACCGAAGAGACACAAAGTAAACTCTACTGAAGAAATACGAAATATTTTAAAGCGTGAATGTTTGACCTTCGATATGTCAGAGCATATCTGCAAAGAATCCTGTCATGCCAGAAAGAAGTACCAAACCTGCAGAATGTTTTTGTATGATGTTGCAGGCACGGAAAAAGACATACTGGGATTCAATAGGAAGAATTCAAATGATAAATGGAACAATATGATTGGTGTTCCTCCAACGATACTATTCATCATATCTCATATAAATACCCGATGAAGTCCAACCTTTGAAGATTACCAGGAATATATAGACCAAAACATTGTGCATTTAAATATACAAGCTTTCAAAGCTCAACTAGTAAATAACGAAGAAGGGAATTTTACAAAGTTATCAGTAAATCCTAAGAGTATAAATATACAAAATTTACTCAAGATTTCAATATACAAAATTTACTCAAGATTTCAACATACATTCCCTTAATGTCTAGGAACTGATCTCTATGAATCACGTAAAACTCTAAATGAACTCCTTTTTGTATTACTCTTTATATTATATATTATTAAAGTGACTCACTATTTCATTCCGTTGGAATTTTGAATGGTTAACTTCATTAGTTTCATTGAGATGTTCTTACGCTTCAAGAGATTCTTCAATTGTTTCATTGAACCATATTATAATTTCTGAATTCTTACTCGTATAATATTTGCAGACTATTTCATATAAACATTAAGATGGGTACGGTGAGTTATCTATGAATTCAAATAGTAATAAAAAAAGATTGAATGTTAGAGCATTATGAAGGCAAAAAGAAAGGAAGAGGAAACTTCTGTTGGTGTGGTCAGAATCTATGTGGTCCTAGATTTAGGTCAGGTGTAAGCTAGCTATATTGACAGGGGAAAGTAACCTATAAATCGTGTTTCAAAATTTAAATCATAAGGCCTCCAGTTCTGTTGGCTAAAGATTGCATCTTGACTACAAAAGTATGGAGGCGTACTAGATGAATAGGAATCATCTTTCGTAAAAATTAGGAATTAATCTATATTATCGAATTTTCTATGATCTATAATTATGATTAATATATGAATTACTGTGCTATATAATAATGCAGTATTGTATACAGAAAAATGCATTACAATACTACTTCGTTTGATGATAATCGTATATTATCGTATATTTTACAAAGATCATTGATCCAATTTGGTTCCTAGTTCTCACTCGAGGAAAAAACTTTTATTTCATTCTTTCTCTATCTGTATGTATATGCATATATAATTAAAGATAATAAAATAAAATGAAATGACTCTGTGTTTGCATAGTAGGAAATTAAGTCAATGAATTTTCTTTACTTCATTTGTCAGTTTATCTATTTAACTAACTAAAGTATTTAATTTCAAAACCGTACTTTCTGCAAAATGTTACGTATTTTTGTTCGATTTATTTATATTCTATTATTAAAAGCTTAGTTGCTAACATTACTTTTATCATGATTTGCAATTAAAAGATTAATTTATTTATTTTTTGGCAATTTCATCCTCATGACACTAAGTTTGTCCAGCGCGTACCACAAACAATGTCGGTTTATGAAGCGACGTAGTTTTATCAATGAAAAATTTAGAAATGTCGTAATTAATAATAAAAAAGATGTGATAGTCGTAATGACAACATTTATATAAGCCGACACTTACATTGGAATCAAACCAACATATATGATAGACTTTCACTTTATACTTACATAGTATGTACTATTCAATTTGTCGGTTCAATTTTTACATAAAACAAATTTCAATTTGGAAAGCAAATAGTCATACAACATAGCTTTTCAAGGATCTGTTGATAATAAATCATTAAAGTCTGGTTAACAACCGATCATATGTTAAAAAGCAATTAACAAAACCACAATCAGATTTTCCCTGTTAGTAATTTTTAAATAGAAAACGTCGCTAAAATTAGGGGTGAGTATTCGGATTTTTGCCTAATCCGATAATTCACATTTTAAGATTTTTTTTTTATCCGAACCGAGTATCCGAAAATCCAAAATTTTAATAAAAAAATCCGAACTAAACCGAAAAATTGAAAATCGAAAAAATTCTTGTTAATTCTTATATATATTTATATTAGATTTAAAAATATTTAAATAAAATATTATTAAATTGTATATAATTCGGATTTTGGATTTTTTTTGAATTTAAAAATCCAATTCGATTCGATTCGAAAATCCAAAATTTTGAAAAATGTCAATCCGATCCGACCGAAAATCAGAAAAATCCAAGCCGATGGTTCGTATCAAATATTTGGTTTTCAGATATTTTGCTCACCCCTAGCTATAATAAACTACTTTTCTTTTGTCAAAAATAAAACTAAAAAATTAAATAAACTACTTTTTTGTCAAAAATAAAAATAAAAAATTAAATAAACTAATTTCCCTGAATCATGAAATAAACTAGTTTGAATACATCAACATCAATCACATTCCTCATTCACCAAATGGGGAAAAAAATATTAATGTCCTATTAAAATTTATCAAGAATTCTTTATATAATTTACCCTCAAATCACATAAAATTCACTGACCCTCGTCTACAAATTTATAGAGTCGCATCATTTTTATAAATACTATGAATAGTTTCATATTTAATTAAATATAAATATCATTTTAAAATCCAAATCATTTTGGCAATATCAGTTATATCTTAAATTATCAAAATATTTTTTAAAATCTTAAACTGTTAATTTTGTATCAATTGTGTTCCATGTCCATTTCTCAGCTCTAAAAAGTTAACATGACTCGTCCGATTGTTACAGTGTGTTTAGAAAAAATAACTTACATTGCACAAACATCATCACCGGATTGTTAATACACTATGACAAACCAGCAAGCCACATCAACTTTCTGGAGCCAACATATGAACGGTAACAATTGATACAAATTAGATAGTTCAAGATTTAATTTTCGATAGTTTAAAATATAATTAATAATGCGAAAATAATTTAAAATGATATTTACCCTTTTATTTAAGCTATTTTTTGCCTCATTCGTTGGATTCCATAATGTTTTAAAATTCCTCAAACCATTCTACACTCTGATCATATATGTATTAAGGATTAATCATCACATTTAAAACCATTGTTACACTATTTTGCAGTTTTTTGCATGACTTTTCAATCATTACAATTGAATCACCATTTTGCAATTTTGTGTAATTTTCACACCGTTTAGGTTTTCCGACTCTAGAATCTATACAACTTCCACTTGCTGAAGTTTGACGTCTTAATTAGGGGTGGCTAATCGGTCGGGTCGGGTCGGGTACCTACCGAAAAATCGGTACCGACCCGATTATGCCTAAAATATGCTACCCGACCCGACCGATTTTTAAATCGGCCGAATCCGAGTCGGGTACAGAATCGGTATTCTGGCACCGAATACCAGACTTAGTTTTTTTTTTTTTTTTTAAATTTTATATATAAACATACAAGCATGGCAGCAACAATTCCTAAACATTATTATTGGAGGTTTGTGAGGTATGTGATGAGGATTGAGGGATGGTTTTGAGGCGCATGCGGCCTATTTCAACAATTGGAGCCATTGGTTTCAATGCTCAGAGGCTCTCTTTGTTCTTGGTCATATGATGACTAATTATTATTATTATTATTATTATTATTATTATTATTATTATTATTATTATTATTATTATTATTATTATTATTATTATTATTATTCAAAGGATTCATTAATTACGTCAAATCAATTGGAATTCAAATAAGAAAATATATATGGGAACAATATTATTATTGATAATTTGATTAAGCATATTGATTAAACTGATTCGGCACAGAACTAAAACCGAGCTTCATAATCTTGACACCAAGAATAACCTAATACCAAGTTCTTAAATTAAACACAATGTTTATAAATTCACATATTAAAATTAAGAATAATAAAACTATATTACAATATATTAATTTCAATATATTAATTATATATTTAAATATATAAAAATATATCAAATATAAATATTTTTAAAAATCGGGTATCGGGTATACCCGATACCCGACCTCACCTAAAAGCCATACCCGACCCCGACCCCTATACCCGATTTTGGTGTAATCGGTACCCTATACCGAGAATTTTGGTCGGGTATCGGGCACCATCACCGATACCCAAATAGTCACCCCTAGTCTTAATACACCATAACACATGAATTAAAGTAATAATCCTACTTAGAGGGTGTTTGGTAAAGCTTATTTTAGAAAGCTTATAAGCTCCAACAACTTATAAGGTGTTTTTAAAACTTACAAGATATTGTATATTAAGAGTTTATAAGATGCTAAAGTGTTTGAATAACAAGGGTAAACATGGAAATAAGAAAATATATCAGGTTTATTTTTGTAGTTTTGTTGTAACTTATAAGATCATTAAAAAATAAGTTGGGTTTTGGAGTTTTTTTTAATAGAGCTTATAAGCTCTTAGAGCTTATTTTGAAAACTTATAAGCTCTCTAATAACTTAACTTGTCAAACATATTGATTGAGCTTATAAGCTCTTAAACAGCTTATAAGCCTGTTTTAAAGAGCTTATTAGCTCAGCCAAACACCCCCTTATTACTTACTTTAGCCAAAAAGACATTAATCGGTGCCAAATTGAAAAAAAAAATGAAAATGCAAGACTAAAATAATGTAAAAAATAACAAGATAGTATAAAAGTGGTATTAAATCCGGCCTTTAACTCAAATAATTACACAGGGAATCTTTTGTGTAGCAAACTCAACAAGAGCGTTTCGTCAAAGTGAAATACGAAACCAAAACACACCCGACGTGCACGAAACACTATGAAAGTCAACATTCTTGCAAGAAGCCGACATGAATCGATTAGACAACACAATTAGGTCATTGAGAAAATTGAATTGAGGTACCAATGGTCTAAATTTCCTCAAATAGATAGTAAATAAAGGTTTCTTAAATTGATAAGAATTTGTTTTTATTGCAAATTGAGCTCAATTACTGCTGCACCCGTGAGGTGAGGGACTACACTACACTATACTACACTAGATTAGATTCTTGTTTGTATCAATTTTAGTCTGACTCTCTCCTCTTCTTTCGATTTAACAGAAAATAAAGTTGATTATATTTTGGGGAAATTTCAGAGACAGCAGCAGAAAACTGGTGGTTAAAATTTTGTTTGTAAATTTGTACCTCAATTTAGGCACAAAGAACAGCAGATGCTGCTGAATTTTCTGAATTCTGATGTCATTTACAGTTGTAGTAATGCAGAGGGATATATTAACTAAGATTTATCACATTATATTTCAAAAATTCTCTTGATAATCGTAAACTGATAGTTACGTTAGATATGTCTTGTATAATTGCTATGAAGATTTGAGTGACATAGTTATTGGTAATTTGGGGTGGTAGCATACAGTAACGTCACTTTTATTCATTCTTTAGTTTACAATATGATTTATAAAAAAATGTTGTGTGTGTGTGTGTGTTGGCCTAGTGGTAGAGTGGTTGTCGCGATCACAAAGGTCTTGGGTTGAGTCCACCGTAACGCATGATCTTTAAAATTTCTGTATTAATTTACCAAAAAAAAAAAAATGTGTGTGTTGGCTAGTGGTAGAGTGGTTAATGCCGAGCGCAAAGGTCTCGAGTTCGAGTCCACCGTGACGTAGCCTTTAAAATTTCTGTATTAAATTATCCAAAAAAAAATATGACATTTACAATTTGCATGCTATACAACGCCATTCTGATTTCAGTCACATTAAAATTGATGTGAATGTCAAAAAATTACATGTGGACTAGCCATTAAGTTGAGATTTTGATCAATCGGAATCATGGAAATTATGAACTGGAATCTCTTATGGAATTTTGAAATTAATTTTAACATTCTGGTCGACTGAAATGATGAAGATTTCAAACTGCTTATGATTGATTTAGATGAATTTGTACATTTGAATCATGGAATTATTAATTTATATGAATTTATACGTTTTTGCTATAATTATGAAAAATAAAAAGTTATTCAACAAAGCAACAAAAACGAAAGACATCTATTAACAAAAATACAAATCGAAGTACATTTACAATCAACTATGCGATCATAGATGTGTTGACTCAACATTTTAATAAAATACAAAACCTTTACTACAAACTTGTCATCATCAAATCAATTTTTTCATATATAAAACATATAAAAAGTAAAATGAGTATGGGATGTAGCATTTTTCAAAAATGGGTATAAAATGTACACACTTTTACAAAGATAAGTATTAAAGTTTGGCTCCCTAATTTTAGTGTTAAGTAAATTATACAGACTTAATGTTCACAAATAAAACTAATATTGGAATTGTAATAACCTATAAAGAAGGGTTGTATTAATTTTTTTTAGTTTTGTTATTGAATATTAGAATCAACATTATTAGGTATATCGAAGTTTTGTAAAAAGCCGTCGTCTACCAACTCATGCTTTAGTATGTATGTTTCTGTTTTGCAGTTGCAGGTCATAAATATCGTATTAGCAATTCCTTCCTCCTCTCATTTAAAATGTCTCATTTTTTGGATACGGGTATTTAGGAGACGATGGTACACACTTTTGAAGAGATAATTATTTTCTAAAATAAAATAAGATAATTATAATGGAACAACCCAAAAAGAAAATTAATATTTTAAATGGGAGGAGGAATATTATTTTTCTTCATATTATATTTTTTAGCACATTTGAATCATATGTTTCTAATGTTATTATATGAATATGGTAGAAGAGATGAAAACAGAGAGAAATACTATTTGAAATTCATATGAGAAAAGTATCAGTTTTCGTAGAGTATTGGTGATTTATGATGCTCTTTTATCAAATTTGTTGGATCATGATCTAGTGGGCTAAGAATGGGAAAAGTAATATGATTTTAGTGTGGATGTAAATGCCAGCTGGGTCAGGCCAGAAAGACATTTTAGGGGTGTTTGGTTAAGCTTATTTTAGAGAGCTTATAAGCTCCAAGAGCTTATAAGATGTTTCAAGAGCTTATAAGAGGTAATATCTCAAGTGTTTATAAGTTGTTAAAGTGTTTGGATAATTGATCTTATAAGCTAGAGAAAGAATCGTGAGTTAGAGAGAGAAAATCATAGTTAGAGATATAAAATTGACGAGATGTGAAGTTGATAGTGTATGTGTAGGAAATAACGAACTATAATAAGGTTATTTTGGTAAATTCATGATTGCTTATAAGTTTATGAAAAAATAAGTTAGGGTTGACCAACTTATTTTAGGGGCTATGTTTGTTGGAAATTATTTTATAAATTATAAACTGTTTAGAAGCTTATTTTGCCAAATACTATGCAACAACTTATAAGCTTAGCCAAACACCCTCTTAGTGGGTTTGAAAATAGAATTACTAAAGATTTGTGTACTTACAATAGACTTATTACCCCATTCAATAAAAGAAAAAACATACAGAGGCTTATTATTTATATAAAAACTAAAATTTGAAAAAAGAAAAAGAAAGTTGAAAACAAATATAACATGAGAAGGCCCAGCCAGCTCTTTCCATGGTTCAGTCCAATGGGCCTACAATTCAAGTTAGAGTAAGTACTGTGGACAATATATGGATTCTATTTAGAGAAGTAAATAGGTGGATTATTTAAGTGTCCGGTATTTATTTGGTAGATTTATAAATATAAATTAATAAACTTTTAGGCAACGTTTTTTGGTTTTTAAATTTCATTTGTACTTTCTAAATATATTGTGAATTTAAAACATCACATCTCTAACGTACACCATTAATTTTCGTAATAGTGATGGAGCCAGACATTTTATGTTGGGAGTCAAAAATTAAAAAAATAAATAATATTTTTTAAATTATATTACAATGTTTCAAAAAATAAAAATTAAACACAATCACATCATAACATTTCTCTTCTGTTCTCCATCTTCTAAAATCATTGCATTGTAATTTCATTAGTAATATTAACGAACACATCATTTTCAATATAAAGAGTTAATCAATCATTCAATAGTTGGTCTTCCATACAACTGGGTAGAGAGCTCTTGATGAAGTTCATCGCTCAAAAAGTTATTTCTACTGAGGCAGTGATAGAATCAAACCACCCACTTCAAGGAATAATCGACAGGTGCAAAGCCTTAATACATATGCCATGAGAAATAGAAATCAAGAGGATCGGAAGGCAAGTTAATGTTTGTGCAGATAAGTTGATACAAATAGGTTATAACAAGACTGAAGGAATATAATTTTGAGATTCTAGTGCAGCTAGGTTGTTTTCTTTTTTTAGAGAATGATTTTGGGGAATGATCATGTAATTTTGCTTTATGTACCAAAAAAAATAAACAATAAAATCAATTACAGTTTAGCTAATAAATAAAATAATGACAAAACTTCATATTTTCTTATAGAAACCATCTTATGAGCAAGACATCCAAACCCTAAAAGAGTTACATTTTGAATATCATCTACTTTAAACTCTTAAAATTAACATTATGTTCAGAAAAATATTGATTAAAAATTCGCAAAGCCTGCATCAATTAAAAAACATTTTGAAGAAGACAACTTGAAACTAATGATCTAATTAAGTAACATTGACTACATAGCAAAGATGCAGTGCAGCAAAAACATTCAAGCAAATTCTATATTCCAATAAAACTATCGAATATTCCTATCTAGCTAGCATATACATTCACATAACTGCGAAATTATTAATGAAAATACGAATCAAACTCACAACTTAAAAAGAAATTAATTGAACAAATCTTGAAATAATCTATCTTTATTAAAGATTCTTGATATTAATCTTGGGTCAAATCAATGATAAAAGTCATAAATAAATTCAGAAGAACTTATCAGAATCGGAAGGCTACCGATTTCTGTTGTCGGATTCGGAAAGATGTCGTTGGCCGGATTGTGGGAAGAACTAGGAGAGAGAGAGAGAGAGAGAGAGAGAGAGAGCCGAATAGGGTTTAAGCTCCCGCTGGTAATGAGGATTGTTGACGAGGAAGAAGAAAGAAGCTGATATCGCATTTAACTGTGTGAGAGTTTCTTAAGAAAAGAAAGGTTAGTGATTTTAGTTTTGATCTTAGTTTTGTGAACTATAAATATAAATGTTACCTTGTTTATGATATAATGATATTAAACTCAATCTTAAACAATATATATATATATATATATATATATATATATATATATATATATATATATAGGAGATGGGCCAGGGTAGGAAAAGATAATTTTGTAAAAATGTGAATGAATTTGGGCATTTGATTTCTTTGGATCAATGGTTGAGATTTAATTTCGGTTGTCTTCTACGCTTTGTGTGTGCTATGCGGATTAATGTGCAAAGACTAGAACCCTTCTTGTCTTCTGTTGCAATGAAAGATGTGTTAAACTAATATATTTAGCATATGTGCTACGAAGAGATGAAATATGCTAAACTAATATGCTAACATAGTAATTACGATTGTCTTCACAAATATGAAATATATGCTAGACTTACATGCTATTCATATTTCCTACACTTATTTTCATTCTCATGAGAACCATCCCCTATATATATATCAACAAGACGATTATGATTATCCAAAAACTAAACGGACCTAATTTTAGCCCATTGAATAATATTATGTTGGATAATTCGTTTGAAGAACAAAAATATGAACTTTGTGATTCTCAAGTTTAATGAATTCAATAATAATAATATTTAATATATATATATATATATATAATTAAGTTTATGTGAAATTATTATAATATCTTTGAAATTTTTTCATAATTGCTGGGGGGCCATGGACCCAGGCCCTTACTCCCTCCGTTATTGACTGTAAAATTAGTTGAGACAAAAATTACTTAGATATTTAGATGAAAATTTTTAAACAGTACTTAAGGTATTTTTTGGGTTTATTTCCCTATTTTTTTATATGTACATGATCTATATTTTAGATATTGAATGTACACGACCAACAAAACGAATTCACCTTTTCAAACTATGAACTCGGTAGTTGTTTTTATATATGTCTAATACTCATTTATGGGATTAAAATATCATAAACATATTTTAAAATATAATTACATTAATAAAGTATATAGAATATGTCCAATATGCTTATTAGCTATTATTCTCACATCAAAATATCTTGTTATCATTTAAGATTTTCAAGATGTGAAGAACACAAATTTGTGTCGATAACTCATATGGTATATAAGAAAATTAAAATCTACCTTAGTCATCTAGAATGAAATTATTAACCAATAAATATAGTCGTGGACCACAAAAGTGGTGAGTGAGATTTGACAACATATATAATTTAAGAAAGAATAGCATGACCATGACTCATCAAACTCTAATTAACCGTGACACGTAGAAAAAGAAGTCTTACTAGTAGCATAGGTGGACCGACATCATTTTAATACTTAAGACATACTTCTACAACCTATCACACCGAATGTTTTCTTAAAATACACGAGGAACGTAGAAATTCCATTTTTTATTCAAAAAGTTAGGGAAATAGTATTGTGTAGACATATTATAATGCCAACCTTATATATATATATATATAAGGTTGAGTTATAATAAAAGCTTATTTCTTCGTAAGAACCTAAAAATTAATGTACTTTACGTACAAAGTTAATGCACTTTACGTGTAAAATTAATGCACCATTGAGTTCTGGTAAAAGACAACATTATTCATTAATATTTCATAATGCATTAACTTTATACATAAAGTGCATTAACTTTTTATGTAAAATGCATTGGTTTTTAGGTTTTTACAAAAAATAGGTTTTTATTTGATCTCTACCCTCTCTCTCTATATATAAGGTTGAGTTATAATAAAAGCTTATTTCTTCGTAAGAGCCTAAAAACTAATGTACTTTACGTACAAAGTTAATGCACTTTACGTGTAAAATTAATGCACCATTGAGTTTTGGTAAAAGACAACATCATTCATTAATATTTCATAATGCATTAACTTTATACATAAAGTGCATTAACTTTTTATGTAAAATGCATTGGTTTTTAGGTTTTTACAAAAAATAGGTTTTTATTTGATCTCTATCTCTCTATATATATATAGAGATCAAATATCATACAAGGTTTACACCTAATAGTATGCTTAGTCGTATCAAATTAATTAAAAGAAATGGAGATATGGCATTTAGTACGTAGGCAAAACTATTCTTTTATCATGTCTTTAGTTGCTTATATATATAAATGAGGAAGGGTTAAGTGAGAATCATTTTTATCGAGAATCAAAAATTTATGAATCGGAGTGAAAGTTGATGAATCCGTTGAAAAAGTTATTGAACAAAAAAAATGGAATTTTTGTCTCTCATGGAATTCAAACCCTGTGTGAAAATTCTGAATTTTTGGATTTAGTAATTTCCTAGCGAATGTATTAGCTATCATAGCGAATTCGTTTTATTTACAACGAATTTTCGTAGTTCTTAGTTCTCATGCACGTTAAAAATGGTTCTTATTTGACCTCCACTCTCTCTTTCTTTCTCCAAACGTGAGAATCATTTATCTTGAGAACAAAAATGATGAATTCACTATGCAAGTTGATTAATCAGCTGAGAAAGTTACTTAATCCAAAAAAAATGAAATTTTCGTCCCTCATAGAATTCGAACAAGGGTGAAATTTTGAATTTTTGTATTCAGTAACTTTCTCATCGGATATATTAACTTTCATAACGAATTTATTTTGTTCATAGCAAATTTTTATGATTCTTAATTATCACGTTAAAAATAGTTTATATTTGAACCTCTGTATATATATAAAATATATACTTGGTAGTTATAATGTCAAGCTTTATGTATATATTGATAAAGTAAAGTATGAGACCGGATGTCGTGTGAAACAAAATTACAGAATATCCCAAGTACGAAATATTGGCTTGAGAGAAAAGTGAAGGGTACAAGAAATATGAATACAATCAAAGCTTGAGAAAGAAAGGTTCCTTATAGTTAAAGAGGGAAAAAGTTATACATGAAATGGACATTTTACCAATAACAAAAAAGGGATTGTAACAACGTTTTTAATGAAAAAAAAAGTTGTAGTAAACCTAAACTTGACCCCTGTCTAAGCAAAAACACACTGCAAATTTCTCTCTCTAAACTTTGGTTTTTCTCACTCTTGACTCCATAAATTCTTCAACATGTCTTGAGCACTCACTCTCTTCTCCAAATGGGGTGGCTGCACTCCCTCTTCTCTCCCTTCAAGAAGCTGTGGATTCGTCTCAATTCCGCTCACAAGAAGAGTATGCAACTACGTACATTTTATATAACTCTATTACTTTATATCTATGATCCAAAAATGCAAGTGTTAGATTATTAGGGTCACTAATTATTACTATGTTTTGTTGTTGGATTTTGGTTCTATAGGTAGAGGGATTTACATTTTGTACGAGGATGTGAAATCTTGCCCTTACGAAGACGTGCACGTGCTTTGGTCCATATTGGTCGAGTCGCATCGGCCGCCGCTGCCGCTGCCACCGCCACCTCCGCCTCCCAAATGACGTGGGAACACGGCGGCAAGATATCGAAGAGATGAGATGAGATGTGACATACATACATACATGTAAATAAGATAGAAACTTTTTTTTTTCTTCACTTTTTTTTTGTTACGCTTCGTTTTTTCTCTTTTCACATTGTGGTTTTCAGTCTTTTCCGAGTGAGGTATACAGAATGCCCATAAATTATTGAAGTCAATAGAGTTACATTTTCCACGAGTTCCCGGAACTATATAATCTATCATGTATATATATTATATATTATTATAATATATTCTCAAAAATATTGATACAAATATGTAATAGCCTTAGTTTTAATTTATAAGATTTGTTTGGTAATTTAAATCATGCGTGTGTGAGTTTACTTTTATTTGATATAAGACAAAATTATTTTGTATTAAAATTATTCAAATTGTAAAAGCTATTAACTATTATATATATATATATATATATATATATATATATATATATATATAGTTTGGTTCTAATATAAACAAATTCAAAAATAAGAAATGAGAACAAATTTTCACCAATGATTTTTGAAGATGAGTGGTTGTGATTAAATCAAATTAGATTATAATGATAATTATAAAATATTAAGAAAATAACCGTCCCTTAATTATAGGAATTGTGATAACTTATTCTTGAACAATTGATTAATACCAGATGGATGATGGGGATGAATTTTTATTTCTTATTTTAATGGAGTTTGTATTATAACCTATATATATATATATATATAACTCGTAACTTTTAATGTACACGCTAAACTAGTTTAATAAAAGTTTGTGTGATGGGATGGGGGTTCTTGATTGCTATCTTTCTAAAATAATCAAAGCATAATGAAATGTAGTTTTTGGTAAACTAAAATGACTTGTTGTTGGCTTGTCAATTTCCGGCGGTTAATGTGGCAGTTATGATAGGTTCTTCTAAACTTTCTGAAGTTTAAAGGTTGACTAATGATAGGTATTTATAGATGACACAACCCAAGTATTTCGAGTCGTCTTTATGACATTTAAATGATGAGAAAATTTGGATCGATGTCTGATTATGATGGCACAATGTGTGAATTTGTACTTCGAAATAGGGATATCAATGGTTGAGTTTTATATGGATCGAACTAATAATTAAATAATGGTTCTGGTTCTGGAACCGACCCATTAGACACTGGATCCGGATCGGATCCGGACCATCAACTATGTGTCTTAAGCAGTCCGGATCTGAGTGAGTCTGAAATCAGAACCGGACCAGTACCTGGTAAGCAGGGCCGATCCTGATAAATAATAGACCCTGGACGAAACAACAAAAATGGATTATTTTCCACTATGGAGATACAATTGAATATATCTAAAAAGTTGCACAATATATCATTTATAAAATAATTATTTTTTTTACAAAATTTGGGCCCCAAAAGTTTATAACAAAATTTTGGGATATGAAATATTTTATTTTTTGAAGGAATATTTATATTAATATAAGAGGATATATAAAATTTTGGCCCCCCCTAAAATGATGGGTCCTAGACGATCGCCCATGCTCGTCTGGCCTCAGGGACCGCCCTGCGGGTTAAAACCAGAACTGAAATCGAAATCGTTGTTTTATAATTTAATGGGTTATGAGTGATTTCGAATCGATATGGATAAAACTAGCTCATTGACAAGCCTATTTAAACTTAAACTTGTCAATAGACGGGTTTTACTCGAACCAGAACTAATAAATAAGTATTGGTTCTGGTTCTGGAACCAGAATCAGGTCCGGACCGGACCATCAAACTATGGATCTAAATGGTCCGGGTCTAAAGCGGGTTTGGAACCGGAACCGGAACCAGAACCGCTATTTTAAAATTTAATGGGTTTGAACAGATTTCGGATCGGTACGGATAAAACCTATTCATTGACATCCTTACTTCGAACTTTGTAGTCCTTTTAAAAAATATACAAACTTTCTTTTATGTTTATAAAATTTGAATATTGAACAAAGTCTAAATTTTGGTACGCGACTGAAAATTAGGATTCGGATTCTACATCAGCTTGTTGCATTCTCGCATGAAATATATAATAAATGAGGTAAAATATTCTTTTATCCTCTTACATTTAAATGTCATCGTTTATTGTACATACATTCCGATCCACTAAGTTAATTCAATTTTTCAATGCTAAATTCTCAATCACCGGTCAAAATCGAAACTTTTAGCAATTGGTTGGGAAGCACCGTAAAGATCAATTGGTGAGATTGAGAGTCAATACAATAATAGTTGCGTACTTATATCATGATGGTAGATATACTTATCTCGTGATGTGAGATAGAAACTAGGAATCCACTTATGTAATAGAGTTGATCCACTAAAGTCTTGAGCAGCGGTGTAGGATCAGATCTCAAAGATCGTAAGTTTTTTCTTTCTTAGGAAGGAAAGTTCTTTTGAATCATTTCAAAATAAACTAAAGTTCGACAATTTTTTAAAAATGCTCCGAAATTCATATCAAGAACTATAGTTAGCATTTCTAGATGTATATCTGAATCCAAGTTTTAATTTGTTCCATAATGAAACAAGG
Organism: Salvia rosmarinus; assembly: GCA_036937905.1. NCBI lineage: Eukaryota > Viridiplantae > Streptophyta > Magnoliopsida > Lamiales > Lamiaceae > Salvia > Salvia rosmarinus. Next base: position 61,364,820 of record CM072822.1, on the reverse strand, counting down.
TAACACAAGTTTTACATAAAAGTATAAGTCAAATGGTTTATTAATTTCTGTACTTTTCAATCTTGATTTGTCGGTTGAATCAGATGGATTCAATTTTAAATTAAATGGGTTGTCCCTACCATGAAGATCCTCCAATAAACCTACAACTTCACTCCATGAGACATGGGCAAGTGTCAAATCTTAAGAAAACTTGATGAGCTGCAACTAAAGCCATTGGTGTCGCAATCTATGAAAATATGAAGTTATATGATAATTTAAAGGGATTGCTCAGGAAAATACACAATTTTAGCATAATAAATAAACTTTATGATAATTTTAACTTAATAAATCAATAATATCTTAATCAAGTCTAATGAATTGATTTTGTGATCATTTTAGTTTTTAAGTGAATTTTCAGCGTCAAAAAGCATAATTGGCACCATAAATAATATGTAACATGTACGTTTCTGGTTTATGCTTTCTATATGTCATTCTCATTGACGACTATATTTTTTGGTGCCAAAAATTATTTATGGGCTAAAATTGTCATAAAATCAATTAATTAAGCTTGATTAAGGCATTATTGATTTATTGTGCTAAAATTATGTATTTTCCCCTCTTAATATATGACTTGATCATGAGACCACATAATAGTATAAGGTTTTTGCTCAAAATTAGGTTGTTTGATTATTTTCTCGAAATACTAAAAAAACTTATATACAGCCCAAATAACTATTGAAAAAAAATCCTAGAATACAAGCTCAATTGCTAACTCAGCATCTCCTGTTAATCTTGATGTTTCTTAACATTAAGACTACCCTCACCCATGATTTTTTGAGACAAAAGAAATATAAGAAAGAAAAAACAAAAATAATAAACCACCCATTCCGCGTGATCTATTAATATAAAAAAAAAATTCATGATCTAGATTGGTCTTCCTATCTAAAATTGTAAATAATTTCTGAGATTATTTACTGGTTAGCTCCTTTTTCTGTGGGTTTATTCAACCATGCCATCAATTGTTGCCACGTGGCATCATTTTATTGGTTTCATGAAAATATTTCTCAAGGCAAATAGAGAAAATCGTCTTTACTTGTTTTACATAAAATATGAATGCTCTTGTGAGACTGAAATGCATGATTTATCAGCAAAAAAAACCAAACAAACCATTTTACTTGTCTTTTCATTTTGACCTATTTATATAAGCAGCTTGGGTTGGTGGTGTGATTACTCTGAATGAGCCCTACGAGACTCTGGTCCCGACATCTTTGTACTATGTAAGTGGTTTCTAAATGCAGTTTTATTTGTAAATTTCTATGCATTAGAAAGAAAATTATATTCAATAAACTCCCGCTGCTGCACTTGAATACGTTTGTTCTAGAAGACCCAGGGTGCTATTAGCTCCAATCCAATGGAAGGTACGCATAATACTCTATCTGATCATAAGATGGAATTGCATTTGGGCCCCACACTTTCGTTTCATGTTGCTTGTCTATTTGATCAGGTGCTTTCATGTGGATTCTATGTCATCGATACATGAAAGATATTATTGATAATTATGGTTCGGATAACACCATTACTTTCTTTTCGGTAATTATAACGTGACAATTTAATCCAAAATTTTCTAAATACTTATTCTTTAATATTTTTAGTAATGAAATATGTCTATTTTGTTTATTTAATAGTTTTTGAAGGCTTTTACTTGAAAAAGAAATCGATGAAGTCCGTATAGAGTGGGTCGAGTTATGATTCTATGGTCATTGATGATGGTAAGTTTGATACCTTTATTGAATTGAATATTTTTGAGGTATTATATTTTATTTCGCACATATTGCATCTTATTTTGATCATGTAGATGGAGGCGAATTAGATGATTGATGTTGGAGCAGAGATGGTGAAATGAAAGGTTCAAGATGGTGAAATTGATGTTTTGTGGACGAAGTTAATTAGCTAGGTAGACAATATTTGTTGTGCTACAATTGTTGATTGGGGATTTTCCCGGTATATAACATTTATGTATTGTACATTGATTTCTCTATTTATGAGACAATGTATATTTTATATCTATTTTGTATTATTGTTTTTAATGGCAGAAACAAGTAATTTGAATTATATAATAAATAAATAAATTTATTTCGTTGATTGATCGTTGTCTATTAATATATAGACAACGGGACGTGGTCTAAAACATAATAGATAACGGGTTTAACCATTTTATAAAGCTAGAACACCGTTGTCTATAACAACATAGACAACGAAAATATAGACAACGGGGAATATCCATTGTATATTACAAGGCCTCCGTCGTCTATAACATGATAGACCACGGGGATTTTCCCGTTGTCTATGTTGTTATGACAACGGGACCATAACCCTAATAGACTATACTTGATAGACAACGGGTTTTCGTAATAGACATGGGGATTCCGTGTCTATAACCAAAATTCTTGTAGTGCAAACATTGTTGAGACCACTTGGGAGATCGCATTTTCAAGAAGAAATTTTTATTTTTGGAGACAAGGATTGATTTTTCTCGAAATTCTTCATTTCAATGTCCTTCATTTCGCTAACAAAGAACTAAGACATTGGTTGCCATTTCTCGGTTTCCCATTTGTACCAATTTACATGAAGGGCGATGTGAGCGGGAAAGTGTTCGTTCTTGCTATCCTCGAAGATTTCCATCACTACCTCTTCTCCACCGACCTCATTCCCCCAAAGGAATAGTTGGTTCCACGATGAGTACATAAATTTTCAAAATCTGATAATGGTAGGGATGGGATGTTGTTGTGTATGGGTTTTGGTCTATCAGTAAATTTAATTTGTCAAAAGGTTAAAATTGTAATTTGATGTTTAATCTAGATTTTAAACTAGTGTATCAAACAAGTAATTTATGTTATCTATATTTTATATCTTATCTACCAAACAACAACATACGATACCAATCTCACATTATCTACGATACACATCTATATCTTATCTATCTTGATATATCTCTTTTTCTAAGACTACCCTCTATAAATAGAGTATAATATTGTTATAGTTTGACAAACAAACTAAAATTCTCCTTTTTTTATATTATTTCTCAAGTATTTTTTATCTCACATATTTTCTGTCATTTGATAATATATCTAATTCATCCCAATTATTTTTCTTGGATCTGGTTTTAAATAATAAGCATTTATAAATAAAGCAATATATATATATATTAGATTAGACTCTGTGTGTCATTGATGCAGTATTAAAATGATAAAGATAGATTGAATTGTAGATTGTATATGTAGATGATAGAGAAATAAATATTTTATTTCAATATTAGGTTGGATTGGATCATGGATGAATGATAATAGAAGACTTAATTTTGCCATGTACAATGTGAGATTTTAGATTTAAAACTCGTCAGGGTCACTTTAATTTTTTAATCAAAATCTCAAATGATGGAAATTTAAAATTTTGCATCTTCAAAAAATCTGGGAGAATTTTAATTAGAAAAAAGTAAAAGCTAAGTATTTGGTTTCTACGTTTAAAAGGTCAGATTGAAATTGTAAATTAAGTCATCCTAAACGTAAATTATGTAATACCATCTATTGGAGTATGTAATTTCTAAAGTGCCCTCCAATTTTACCGATGAGGTACACTGATGTGCGAAACCCTCATCATGTGCGCAGATCGTGTCTCAATTGGATCAGATCTGATCTGGATCCAACTTAGAGGGTGTTTGACTAAACTTATTTTAGAAAGCTTATAAGCTCTAACAATTTATAAGTTGTTTTAAGAACTTATAAGATATGGTGAGTTAAGAGTTTATAAGATGTTAAAGTGTTTGGATAACCAAACTTATAAGATAATGAAGTGTTTAGCATTATAAATTCTTTTTATGTAATAATGACCAAAATATGCTTCATTTATTATATTGCTCTCAGCAACAGCAAAGGTGTACAAATTATAATACACAAAAATTGTGCAAGACGATTTCAGGGATCAAAATTTATCAATCGAATCATATATGATATATGTAGATTTAAATTTATATGTAATTGCAAGTTCATAATTTTGAAGATGTTTTGTCATGTTTATGTTCCAGATTTTATCCCTCTAATCGATATTGATCCGCCAGTCGCTATTACACAAGAATTTTCCTTGTGATAATTGATTGATTTTCAAAATTCTAAACAAATTTTAACAATTCTAAAAAATTCAATATCTATAATTTATCAAAGTTAAAACAACATTGCTTCAGTGATACATGTTAGACAAAATTTTATCAAAAAATATATTATTCGATTTACTATCAAATTGATATTAGAAAAATACTTAAAAAATCGTCGAATTTCAAAATCAGTCAAATGTTTTTTTCTTTTGCGTTCTTTATAGTGGTAATTTAATTAGCAAATACATCTGTTCGCATATGGAGCTTTTCGAATTTCAAGTTTACCAAACTACGAACAATTCAGAAATCCAATTTCCACGTGACGATTAAGAAATATAAAATCTGTCGACTGACTCAAGAGTGAGAGAGAAGAGTGCCAGAGAAATCTGGTGTAAAAAGTGAGTGAATTAAGAAGGGCAAACATGTAAATAAGAAGATATATAAAGGTTAATTTTGTTATAACTTAGGAGATTATTGAAAAATAAGTTAGGTTTTGGAGCTTCTTTTTATTTGAGCTTATAAGCTCTTAGAGCATATTTTGAAAGCTTATAAGTTCTTTAATCACTTAAATTGCCAAACAAATTAATTGAGCTTATAAGTTCTTAAACAACTTATAAGCTGTTTTAGAGAACTTATAAGCTCAGCCAAACACCCCCTTATTCACTTTTATCAACGAGAGCAATCATTTTTATTCATGAGAAGTGAGAACAATCAATTTTATGTAAAATAACTGTTATTTACTGAAATTATATCTTCTTGGTAAAAAAAATAAAAAAGTATTCCTCCGTCCACCAAAAACGTGCATTGGTTTTGGTGGCACGGGTTTTAAGAAAACTGTCATGATTGTAAAGTAAATGTGTATAAAAAGGTGTGTCATTGGGATAATAAATGAATATATTAATGGATTGTGAGTGTAAAAAGGTGGGCCATGAGTATTTTTTTGTAAATAAGTGGATAAGTTGAAGGTAAAAATGTAAAGTTAGTGTTTCTAAAAAAGGAAAGTGCACATTTTTTGTGGACGAATTGAAAAGGAATTAAATGCACGTTTATAGTGGACGGATGGAGTATATAATATAGGAAAACAACTATACTTTTCTTAATGAGAGTTGTTACTTTTATTTATAACAACTATCATTTTTATTTATAACAACTATACATATATATTAGATTATTGTTATATTTGTTTTTTTTTTTTTTGAATAATTGTCACTTTATTCAAAATATCTGTCACTTATATATATATGGAGAATCACAGATGGATACTGGATCGAACTCACGCATGGTGATGGAGAGTGCACCCAAAATGTCGTCTTTACCAATACACATGTCTATGTTGGCCAAATCCTATATATGTCTATTTTTATTTTTTATTTTTTTCTGTTTTTAAATTGACAGAGAAGATTAAAGCTGCAATGGAAGAGAAATTGGGTGGAGAAAGTATCAGACATACAAGTTTGTAATTTTTTTTGGGATAAGTACAGTTTGTGTCTCCAACTTTGATGAGATTTTAAAAAATACCCATAATTTTAGTTGATACATTCAGATATCTCAAATTTTAACGAGATTTTGAAAAATATATCAAACTTTAGTTAATACATTAAAATGTATCCAACTTTGATAAGATTTTGGAAAATGCCCGACTCAGAGTTTCCGATGATGGAATACTGAGTCAATTCGTCGGATTCTCGTATAGGATTATAGCTAAAATAACTCAGCATTCCGTATACGAAGAAACTCTGAATGAGATATTTTTCAAAATATCATCAAAGTTGAGACATTTTAGGTGATGACTGATATGCAGAAATGAAATTAGATATGAATGAAATGGACTTTGGAATGAAATTAGATACGAATAAAATGGAAAGAAATATGTAATTCATGTGACTAGTATGTACAAGGAATGAATGAATACAAATGAAATAAATAAATATATTATTATTATTATTATTAATATTATTATTTTATTATTATTGTTATTATTATTTATTATGTTAATTTATTAAAACTATAATTTTTTATTACTATTATTATATTATAGTTATTTATTGTTAATAATTACTATTTATTTATAATCATAAATATTACTATTTTATTATTATTATTATTATTAAATTTTATAAGAATTACTATTTATTTATTTAATTTACTATTTATTTATAATCATAAATATTACTCCCTCCGTCCCTGCTGGCATGAGGCACTTCTTTTGGGCACGAGAATTAAGGAGAGAGTGTTTAATGTTTAAAGTGTATTGGTAATAAAGTGGTTTATGTGTTAAGTATATATATTTTGTTTTTTATTTTATTTTACATTTAAATTTATTTATTTACATAATAAATTTATTTTAAATTATCCTTAATTTAATTAGCAGATTAAAATTAATTTGATTTTTTAGTTAATTTAATTTAATTTAATTTTTTAAATTAGCATATTAAAATAAATTAATTTAATTTTTGTTAAATAAATTAATTTTTAATTTAATTTAATTCTTTTAAATAAATTAATTAATTAAAATTTTAAATAAATAAATAAATAAATTTTTAGTTAAAATTAGCATATTAAAATAAATTATTTTTAAATTTAATTTAATTTTTAAAATTAAATAAATAAATTAAATTTTAAATAAATTAATTAATTAATTTTTTAGTTAAAATTAGCACATTAAAATAAATTAAATTTTTTAAATAAATTAATTAATTAATTTTTAGTTCAAATTAGCATATTAAAATAAATTAATTTTTTAATTTAATTAATTTTTAAATTAAATAAATAAATTAATTTTTAAATAAATAAATTAATTTTAGTTAAAATTGGCATATTAAAATAAATTAATTTTTTAATTTAATTTAATTTTTTTAAAATAAATAAATAAATTAATGTTTTAAATAAATAAATAAATTATTATTTTTTAGTTAAAATTAGCATATTAAAATAAATTAATTTAATTTAATTAGCCAATAACCAACCCAATTAGTTAACTGTTAATTGCAATTAAAATCCCTTATTTTTTCTTAATTATTTTCATTAATAGAAACGACTCAAGCTAGTTGAGAAGACTTAAAATGGTATACGACTCAAGCTAGTTGGGACGGAGGGAGTACTATTTTATTATTACATAATCATAAATAAGAATAATTTTGTTAGAATAAATAAATTTAGTTAATTTTGTGTTAATGAGAATAACTAATACAATGTGATAGAGAAGAAATGACTAATTCCATGTTCATTGGAATAAGCATTCCTTTGAGAATAGTGATTCATACTGTAAAAATCTTACCGGCCATTAGATTGAGAATGAAGGTAGGAATCACCATTCTATTCTCATTACATTCCCGCATACCAACCGTCATATTAATGTATGAACTAAAATTGAAGATATCTTTTAAAATCTCATTAATATCCCTTATTTTTGGATAAATATCAATTTAAACCCTAAACTATACATGTTTTATCAAAAATATCATATACATTCAAAAATATCAATTTAAACCTCAAACTATCATATTTGTATCAATTTAAACCCAAACTATCTTGAATACATGGACATTTTTATACAAATATGATAGTTTGGGGTTTATATTGATATTTTTGAAAGTTCGAGATATTTTGATAAAACATGATATATTTTGATATTTAAAACATTTTGGGTGATTCTATTATACTCATTATAGCCCATATTTATAAAAATATTATATATCTACCTTTTAACCTATAACCCCAAAATTAATTTTCTAATAAAAGATATAGTTTAAATTGCCACAAACTTGAACTCCATATTAAATCTTGAGTTTTGTGAGGTTTTATCAAACTAACAAGAATCTAAGCCGATCCAATTTCTACCGCTCGATTTTTAATTGTCATCTTCATACGGTCTTCTTATTTCAATATTATCTTGTGATTTTAGTCGAGTTTCTATCTAATTTCTTAGTCTTGCTATGATTATTTCCCGATGCTATTTTTAAGAATTTAATTTAGTATTAGGGTTTTAGGGATAAAATAGTAATTTTTATTATTTTAAAATATGGGGCTATAGAGAGCAAAATGGGGGCTGTGTATAGAATCACCCTTTTATTTTTTCTTGAATTGGGCTATTTGCCAATTTGGCCCATTTCAAAAGGCCTCGGCTCAAAATTTGCAATTCATTTCATCTACCGTCCAATTCAACCCCAAATTTCAAATTTATTTCCGCAGCCTTAAATCGTAACTTGAGAGACAGAATATTTTCGCGGCAAACAGACAGATAATTTTGTCGATAGCATGATTTAGTATTGTCATGAACATGTATGAAATATTAAAGTTAGGTAGCCGGTAAAATGCTACCAAGATATATCAAGATCAGACCCCAGCGACTAAACCCAAACCCTTTGTTTCCGCATCTCCAATTCGAATTCTCAACTCTCTATCCCGTAAAAGATACAAGAGTTCCGTCTCAAGAACTCAACTCTTACAACTATTTATTAGAGATATGCTTGGGGGAATGCAAGAAGATCCGAACCCGCCAACTGTTCGACAGAATTCCCGAAAGACTATGTTTTTCACTCAAGGCGGCGAAAGCGATTCACGCCCAGAGCTTGAAATTTGGCATTTCATCAGAAAGGGATTTAGGGAACTCCATTTTGGATTTGTATGCCAAATGTGGCCAGATGGATTACGCAAGAAAGGTATTTTCGCACCTCGAGAAAAGGGATGAATTGGCTTGGAATTCAATTATGAGCATGAAATCGCGTAAAGGGCTGTTTGGGGATGTGTTGGAGGATTTTTTATCAATGTGGAGCTGGGGGTGGCAGGGAATCAGTTTAGTTTTGCGATTGTTTTGTCAGCTTGTGCTAAGTTGATGGATGCAGAGCTCGGGAAGCAAGCACATTGTGCTGCTATCAAATTAGGTTTTGAAACCGATGCATACTGCGAGGTGCGTTAATTGATATGTATGCAAAGTGTGGTTATTTGGATTTAGCCAAAAGAATATTTGATGTTGCAGTGTACCCGGATAAAGTTTCTTGGACTTCAATGATCTCAGGGTTTGCTCAAGCTGGTTTGATCAAAGAGGCGTTGCAAGTCTTCGAGCAGATGCAGGAAGTGGGCCATGTGCCGGATGATATAGTACTTGTGACCGTCTTAAGCACTTGCGTGGGGCGAGGAAGACTTGATGATGCTTGTCGTCTCTTTGCCCAAATGCGTAATCCAGATGTCATTGCGTGGAATGTTATGATTTCGGGTCATGTAAAATGGGGTCATGAAAAAGAGGCTATCAAGCTTTTCAAGAATATGGTCAATGTTGGCGTTGAGCCAACACGTTCTACACTAGGAAGCGTGTTAAGAGCAATCGCCACTGTAGCTAACCTTACATATGGCTTGCAGGTCCATTCTTTGGCGCTGAAGTGTGGCCTTAGCTCTAACATATATGCTGGGAGCTCTTTGGTTAATATGTATGCCAAATGTCAGATGATGGAGGCTGCAGCGGCAGTCTTTAATGATTTAGAAGAGAAAAATGAGGTGTTGTGGAATGTATTGATCGGTGGCTATGCTCAGAATGGGCATGCTCATGAAGTATTCGAGTTGTTTTTAAATATGAAGGGTTCTGGATTTCGACCTGATGAATATACACATACAAGTCTACTGAGTGCTTGTGCGTGTTTGGGGAATATCAATACGGGTCGTCAGTTACATTCATTTATAATCAAGAATGAATTTGGACGAAACTTATATGTGCAAAATGCGTTAGTGGATATGTATGCCAAATGCGGATCTCTGCTCAATGCGAGGAAACTATTTGATCAAATCAAGAATCGGGATAATGTTTCATGGAATGCAATCATTGTAGGTTATGTGCAGGAGGAAGAAGAAGAGGAAGCATTTTGTATGTTTCGCCGAATGATGTCGGAGGGGATTGCACCCGATGAGGTATCCTTAGCTAGCATACTTAGTGCTGTGGCAAATTTGAAAGATCTTTGCAAGGGTCTGCAGATACATTGTTTTATGCTCAAGTATGGTTTAGAAAAAGCCATGTATGCTGGGAGCTCACTAGTCGACATGTATTGCAAGTGCAGAGTAGTCGACACTGCATCTGAACTATTCTCTTCCATGCCCGAGAGAAGCATGGTTTGTGCTAATGCTTTGATTTCTGGTCATGCTCAATTTAGCTTAGGTGAGGCGACAAATACTTTTAAGTATATGCTTCTTGAGGGACTGCAGCCTTCTGGAGTCACTTTTGCTACCCTTTTGGAGGCATGTTCCGATAACAAAGATTTGTATCTTGGAATGCAAATCCACTGTTTTATCTTGAAAGTTGGCCTTCCGTTTAGTGATGAATTTTTAGCTGTCTCTCTCTTAGGAATGTACATCAACAATCGAAGAAATACTGATGCAATTGGTTTCTTCTCTGAACTTCCTCATCCAAGAAGCACGGTGATGTGGACTGTCTTGATATCAGGAAGCGCTCAAAATGGCCATTACGAAGAGGCATTGCTTTGGTACCATGAAATGCAATGTCATAATGCTGTGCCAGACCAAGCGACGTTTTGTAGTGTTTTGAGAGCATGCTCAGCTTTAACTTCTGTAGAGGATGGTAAGAAAATCCACTCTTTCATCTTTCGTATAGGTTACGATAGAGACGAGTTGACTGGAAGCGCTCTCGTGGATATGTATGCTAAATGTGGAGATATTAATAGTTCGGCCCGTGTCTTCGGGGAATTGATTAGCAAGAAAGATGTGGTTTTGTGGAACTCTATGATTGTTGGATACGGGAAAAATGGTTATGCAGAAGATGCTCTGAAGATCTTCGATGAGATGAAGCGGGCAAATGTAGAGCCTGATGCAGTCACTTTCCTTGGTGTATTAACTGCATGTAGTCATGCGGGAATGGTAACCGAAGGTCAAGAAATTTACAATAGTATGATAGGTCTTTATGGGGTTAAACCGCGTAGGGATCACTGGGCCTGCATGGTTGATCTTTTGGGGCGTTGGGGCTTTCTTGAGGAGGCGGAAAAGTTCATTGAAAACTTAGGATCTGAGCCTGACTCTATGATATGGGCTGCGTATCTTAGCGCATGCAGATTGCAGGGGGATGATGCAAGGGGGAAGCGTGCTGCTGAGAAGCTTTTCGAGTTGGAACCACACGATTCTTCTCCTTATGTGCTGCTTTCCAGCATACATGCGGCATCTGGCAATTGGGATGGTGTTAAATTTGTGAGGGAAAAAATGATGGAAAAAGGACTTGTGAAGTCACCTGGAAGTAGTAAAATCTCTCTGGATGCAGCTTCGTAGTTGCAGGGTGAAAAGACAAATTCTATTTTTGCTGATGAGTTTCAAGAGAAAGCTCAAGGATAACTACATGTTTTTTCTCATATGTTATACTGTGATTTTTAAGGTCGGTGATTACAATTTAATGAGTTATGTGTCATAAGATCCCTAACTCCATTGATCTATGATTGGTTATGTTTGGCATTATATAACCGGTACTTGATTATACTCTCACGTACTTAAAGTTTATGCTTATCCTATTCATACCTAGATTGCTTATCAATCCTTCATTGTGTCCGTTCTCCTGTTTGCAGTTGTCGAGGCTTGAAAAACCATTGTTCTCAAGTTGGTTTAGGAAGGTTGCTGTGCATGTGACCTCAAAGGACTCGTGTAAAGATACAAAGATCAAAAAGTTATTGGCTTTGCCGGCTGTAAGTTTAGTTTTTTGAAGTTGTGCAAATATACTCTTATGTAGAGTAGCAAATAGCAATACCCATTTGTGTTGTTCTTCTGAAACAATAAAATACGGTATTATATGGACACAATGAAACTCAGTAAGAGATATAACATCAAATTTTCCCTTTTCTGTTACTTGAAATGTATTTGGATGAGGAAAGCTTTGCACAGATTAAATTAGAAATAATTCTTTACCATCTGAATCTTATCGAGACACTCTGTCTGATATCAAATGGCTAATCTGATTCCGCTCAGGAGCTAAGTTTGAATATCTAAGTTGTTTGATTGATATGTGTTTCTCTTTCTAATTGCTGCTAAATTGCATTAATGCATTTGTCATCAATTAGTAATACTTTTATCAGAAAGCGTCAAGGAAATGGAATTTACACCCTGTGTATTCAAAATGTGATTTATTGATTGTTAAGTATTTGGGTATTTCACGTCTGTAATTTTCCTTTTTACATTCGATCTGTTATGTTGCTTGCTCTTTAATTTGTGTTGCTTTCTTAATCTTTTTGAAATTGAGATGTTTAAGTTGATAATACTCATTACTTTTGTTGCTAATATAGGCAAAGATCATGTCCTTACTGTTTTGATTTCTTCAACCTGACTTTCCATCCATTATTAGTAGGGCGACCAATGGTGAAAAAAGACAATGGTTTAAGGCAAAAGTAATATTTTTAATGTTTATTTCAGCTGTACTTTCACTCCTGATGAGTTGAAGCATGAATCGGAAACAAAAACAGCATACGCAAATACCTTGCTTTTGTTGGTTGATTAGTACGTGGGAAATTAGGGAACTATGCTAGTTAAAAATTTGAATGTATGCAATCATTTCAGCATACATGATTTTGTGTCTTCTCTATTTCCATTTTCAATAATGTAATATCATGTATAGTAGGCAGTTTCATGGTTTTAATCGATAGAAGAATGCAATTTTGAATCACTAATATCTGCTGTTGTGTATTCAGGTCTTGAGCTAATTACTACCGATTTATCTGTCAAGCCCTTCTTCAACGGACTAGTTGAGCACATCGTTTCTGGTTGCAATGGTTTGGGAAGATGAGAATGTTGTGGGAAAATAATTGGAGCCACCAACCCGGCCAGCTGGGTCTGCTCCGTGGTGATTATGCTATTGATATTGGCAGGTGAGGTTTCCTCTGTGATGGTTAGTTATGAAGTTTCAGACAGCTTCTACCTTAGTTCCTCTCCAAATACGAGTATACGTGGTTGTCAAAAACCACCTACAAAAATAAAGGAATGTCATTCATGACAGCGATGCTGTTGAGAGTGCAAGGAAGGAGATTGCAGCATGCACGCCTGGATCTACGAGTAAATGTCCCAAATTCGCCCGTGCTGTATCATTGCAGGGAGCCACAAGTCTTGGCTTCAAATTGAGCTGTTAGAACAGTGGATTTGGAAGTTTGTTTCCTTTCACATTGAGCTTTTAGAACTTTGAATTTGATTGAATTGCAAAGTTTTGCTTATAGAAGCATATTGATTTATGAAAATGGAAGCATTATACTCTGCTCATGTCACATTCATACAGATAGGGCTGTGGAAGTCATGGAACACAGCTGAATAAATTATGTCTAGCACCATGCTTCTTATTATGCTAAATTGCAGATTCTGTGTTCAAAGGATAGAAGAAGAGAAGCATTGATTCAGAATCGGCAGCCACTCCGCAAAGTATGAGTGGCTATCTTCCTCAGCAGGAGACATAGCACCTAGAGGACACACACTTATCTGCAATTAATGCCAACACACAAATTAATAATTACTATTGACAAACTAAGGGCTCTTTCTTTTCTATTTTTGTCAATTATTATAGAAATTTTAAAGGACGCATCGCACTTACATATCCTTCTAGAAGAGAAGAATAGTCCGTGCCACCATCTTCGACCTGTAATCTCAAGAGCTGAAGGGGACACATGAAATTACTATTAACATGAAGGAAACAAAATCTTCATATCTCCAACTAAACCAGAACTGCATTCAAGATGGCAGAACAAGAATATGTCATACTTTTCTTACGAACATAAGATCCTTTTTTGTATCCGTTGCCTCTGTATCCGTTGCCTCTGGTTCAGAGATTGGTGATGACTTTGCCGCCAGAACCATTGCTGCTATCATTTCCTCTCCTTGGGCTTGAGAAGCGACTTGCTTCCACCCAAGTTCATTCATACTGTTACCGGGCTTGGTTAGTCGATAGCCCTGCTCAACAATATGCACAACATAACTAAAAAACAAGAACAGAAGCTTGCAATATACTTGTCAATGTCTTGCATCAAGGAAAACAGGACAGAAATGAAAGAATTGAGACATGTTATTCTAAAATGAGGAAAATAGTCAAGGAAAGGAAATAGTGAGGAAGTTGCAAAGCAAATCCAATATCACCTTATGATTCACAACATCTGCTGGAATATTTATATTGAGAAAACTGTTTCGAGGATAAGTATTCTTCCTGATTTCAGCCAATATACCACTGATTATAGGCAAGCAAGCCTCTGCTGACAGTGAAAATTCATCAACATTACGCCTCCCTCCAGGACCGTACCTTAATAACCGAATATAAAGTAACACGTTGAACTTCTTCAGTGACCAAATCATAAAAAGCTACATAAAATGAGAACTACAGATCTGAAAGTTGAATATTAAACGAACAGAAAGGAATTATTGACTTGTTTTCCATTTTAGAAGTTCATTTAAGCATAGCCTGTCTGTATCAAAATCATAAAGAAGAAGACTAGGTGCAATACCAGTCATATGATATAGAAACAGCAGGTATGTTGTGCAGAAATGCCTCCCGAGCGCCTGCTACAGTCCCAGAATATATACTGCATTTGTGCAAATATGAAGTCAACAAAGGCAAGCTACAGAACGCCCACAAGCTCAACATATAGTAAATCTATCACTGGTGATAGTTCATGGATCTGTCAAAAGCAAATGCCATTTAATTTCACTTCTTTATCATAGTTAATATCCTTTTTCATTATCACAAGACATGCATTCACATTATTAAGCATTCACTGCTTGCTGGAGGTCTCAAAGTTGAATAATGTTCATATTCACATTGCTGGATTCAAATATAAACATTAAAACACATTTACCAAAACATAACATAAAAATTCCTACCAAAACTAATTAATTAGGAACAAATCCACATGCACAAACAGAGAGAATTTTCGAGCAATCTTAACTCAGAAATCAGAACTACACACAATCAGAAAGAATTAAAACACTAACATGTGATAACCACAGTTGCTACCCTTGTTAATGCCACTGATTACCTGCAAAAAAACAATTGAAAATAGGCAAGTTTAAGCAACTCATCTTATTAAAGTTTAGGAACAACTAAGATCTATAAATAAGCACTTCACTTCTAGTAGACTAATATACCATGAATAATGATTGATTCAAAGTGATACAACCAAGAGACAGCAGTTCCTCAAGCTGAGGTTTTTAAATATAAGTGCAAGTATAGAATATTATTGTTTTCCCAGCTGAAGAATTATCAAGTACCAGATCAGGTATTGAGGTGAAGAGAGCCTTGGAAATTCCCAAAGATGTACAGTCAGCAGGGGTTCCTATAGCACAAAGTGTAAACTAAATGAGAATAAATTCTCTTGAAAAAAATAGAAGAAAGTTTACGGAATCTGCAGTTGTAATTAACATGTGCTACCATATCTATTCTGCTTATATATTTTTCAGAGAATGATACTTCCATGCACTAAATTTGACCCGCACATATGGTCAACCAACACTTGTTTCACAGTACATAAGATAGTTTGGATGTCATTCCCCGAGTCAGAAGGATTCAGAACTCAGTCATCAGATAACTTTGGCATTAAATTTTAAGAATGTTTCATAGTGATATTCCATGATGAATTAACACCCTTTAACCTAGTAACCTTATGCAATCAGTAGTGATTGAGTGACAGCAAGCATAACATTTCTGTCCTAAGCAATACGGAGAGAAGTGGAACTTTTGGCATCTACTGCCAAAAACATTTTTCAGATGTTTTGATTGCAAAATTTGGAAACATAGGAAAATATAGAATATAGCAACTGACCGGAAACTGCAAAGGCAATTGCTCCATTGATTTCCACAGGCTTGGCATGCATAACAGTTAATACTGTGGAACTATGACTAACAGCAGACTGTTCCCTGTAAAAATTTAATAGCAAAGGTAAGATAATTTTTTAATAAACTTAAACACAAAGTGGTCTTCTAAATATCGAGGCCCTTACAGTACATTAGATACATTGCTTCATATGATCATAATTCCACATTTGCATACCAAAAAAAAGACTGAAAGAAGAGTGTTCCGATACTTTGTACTCACTTCCCAAAGATTCAGCTCAGTCAACTTTTAAGTTATTACAAGCATAGAATGGTACTGCAAAATGTTAGGCGACTTTCAAAGATCAACTTGAGAACAAGTTGAATTCAAATAAATAAAATGGAAACAGCCAAAGCTTAGAGATTAGTATACTTCTAGGAGCTGAAATTTCACATAAGTTAAACACAAAGTATCAGAAAAACTGCGTGAATTCATGTTCATAAAGACATCATCTCCTCTACAGATTGATCTGTGCCTTCAGTCAATCATGATATCTGGTATACATACAAGCACACACGCATGCAACCTATATCATCACTAGAAGAAGCTCTCTCTTCATATATCCTTTCTTGCTCTTTAATTTCTTACTAGCAACTTTGAAGCTTTTTTCTTTCACGCATCACCCTTTAAAGAAATAGATTCTACCCCTAAACAATCAACATTCAGAAACAAAGTTAATTACTACCATTAACACTTCAAACAGTACATCTAGGAACTCTCTGTGGCATATATTAGGGGAGTGTTTGCAAACTTCTTCCATGGAAATGCTAATATTCTTCCACAAAATAGAAAAACATTTCAATAGAAGGCCGATACATTCTAGAAGGTGGAGGATTTTGGATTCTCTGCTTCCAAATATTAGCTTCCGTTAAGCCTTTCTTCAAATCAAGAGTAAAATAACGTCGTCAGAACACTCTCAGTTTGCTTTATTTCAATCAAAAGCACAGAATCAATTTCTTCTAAGTATTTTCCAACTTGCTAAATATGATAAAGTGACTAAATCTCATAAGCAGCCCTTCAAATCTCATCCCTACACATCTGTTGAAAAATATCAGCCATTCTATGCCTTCAATACAGCTGCTTTGAAGATATTGAATATCATATTCCTTCTTTTCGATTGCTTAAACTCCCTAACGAAGAGATCTTACCAAAATAAAGCTCTAGAACTTGAAAATTGAAAATCACAACGAAAAGAGCTCCATATTTTGGCTGTTGGCTAATATGTGAGTAGATGTTCTCACAGACGTACCTGTCAGGTGCGCTGACGAAGACATGGAATCGATTGGAGGAGACGAGAACACTCACAAGAGCTTGGAGGCCAGGGGCGTCGATTCCATCGTCGTTCGTTACCATCACCGTTGGACGATCGCCGGTCATTTGGCGGTTACTGTCCATTCTGATTTCTGCTCTCTTATCTTTCCCCGGTATATTTTATGGCGCGCTTAGAATTTATAAAGTGAAAGCTCTATGAATTAATATAGAGAACTAATGAATACAAACTTTTTATTTTTTTCTATATAATTTTTTTACATTTCATGTTTTACCATCACTAATACATACTCCCTCTATCCCACCCAAGACAACTCATTTCTTTATGGCACAATTATTTACGAGAAGGGTGTAAAATGATTAAAGTGATAAAAAGTAGGTAGGTCTCATAACTTTTAAAGAGATAATTATTTCCTAAAAAGAAACATGTCATTTTGGATTGGACAGCCCAAAAAGAATACAAATCATCTTAAATGAAACGTAGATAGTATTATATGTCCATTGAGAGTCATCCGAACAGTGAGACCTTTATGAGAGATGTTTAGAATTCAGTTCTCACCTATCCCAAATCAAAAAAATATACTCTCTCCGTCCCCAATTTTCTTCATAGTTTTCCTTTTTGGGACGTCTCCCAATTTCTTTCCTATTTATTTATTGAAACTATCTTTCAAACTTTACCCTCAATAATATTCTTTATTTACACATTTTACTATCCATGACCCATCACTATTTCTCTTTTTTACCCTCAACAACCTATTTATTTACACATTTTACCACCTATAGCCACAACTAACTAATTTAATATTACATTAATATGGGATCCTTATTCTACTCACAATACATTAAACAACTTTCATTAAAACCCGCACCCAAGATTCCAGGAAATAATTTTGGGGACGGAGGGAGTATATACATTTAATATATTCTGTGGAGAAAGTCCATCTAAATAGTTCTTTTGACTTAGGGCTACAACATTATATATAATATGTTTTGATTTTTTTAATTAATAATATAATATGAAAATCCTCACATGCAAAAGGAATTAGGAGCAGCCGGAAAAGTAACAAAACAAAACAAAGCAAATTTTACTGAAGTCTTCATTTTTTATAACTTGAGCCATAGACTTGCAGTCTCATTTGGTATGAAGGTTGCTAGAAGAAAGAATCACTTCGAAAATTAAATTTCTTTTGTTCGTTTACCACAAATATTAATTAAATAAGCGCATTATCTGTCGAGATGACTCATAAAAATATAAAATAAGGTAAATATCAATTTAAACCTCAAACTATCATATTTGTATAAAAAATGTCCATGTATTCAGGACAGTTTGGGATATAAATTGATACAAATATGATAGTTTGAGGTTTAAATTAATATTTTTAAAAGTACATGATAATTTTGATAAAATATGTATAATTTAGGATTTAAATTAATATTTACTCAAAATATAATCATCAAATGTACTAAATGGAAAATGACACCCACGTAGAGAGAGAAAAAACTTTTATATGTCGGCAAAATAATAGTGTAACCAAAAGAAACCACGTAGACGCCTTATTTGAAATAACTTTCATTCATTTTGTCGCATTCTTTCTTTTTGAATAATGTATTCAAAGCGTTATTAATAATGCTTGTTGTCATAATCAAATAGAAGGCAAGTATGACTTATCCTTTCATGGATCAAATCGATTGATTCTGAAAGTGTTGCTTCACCTAAACACACAACTGTTATATAGACTGTTATCCACACACAGAGTAAAAACAACGGAATTAAAATCTTGAAGAACATCGAAGAAACTTTTTCTACATATTAAAATTATAATCTGTAGATGCCAATATGGCGAAATGATTCACTATAAAATTTACAGCGAACTTTACAAAAACTCACTACTTTACCACAAGATAAAGTCGGAAAGTTGATTACTAAAACTATCTATCGAGATCTATGAAAAAACTAAGAAGCTATCTCTCAAGATATATGAAAATACTAAAGATTTCCTCACACCACTCGTGTACTAAAAAGGACAACCTTCTAACACCATTAGAAGTTAAAACATTCGTGTGATATTGGAAATGTTATGAAAACAGACTCAACAACATAAACAGATCTTCAGATTCTTATTCAATAATTGCGTACTTTTGCAGTTGTTTTGGCTCTCTTTTTATAGATGTTGAGAGGCCTTCATCTGCATGTGTTGGATCACGATCCGCCCACTAAGGATGTGACTAAGTCGTGGTAGATGGTTGCATAACTTGCTCTGGAAAATAGGAATCGAATCGACTTAGTCCACCGATCTCTAGCGATCTGTTTAGTGTTCTTGATTGTGTTACCATCGCATCCATGAAACATGTCGTAATCGCACACCAAAGAGAAGAAAAGACAAAACACTAACAAATAACTAACACCTTAAAGCGAGGAGACTTAGTCAGAGTTAACCAACTCTAACAAACTCCCCCTTTTTGCCTTTCTTCACAAAACACATATATATTCAACATATATATATTATATATATATATATATATATACGATATATATATATATATCCCACGAATCCTATATATATATAAAAAAAGATTACACTTCCCCTGTAAACATTCTCCCCCTGTTTACGAAAATATCATCATAACAGTTTTGTCACACATTCATCAACAATCATCCAAACAATGATACCATCAGTGCAGAAACCATTTAATCAAAAACAGAAGACATCGCATAAAACATGCAATTGATAAGCAAAAACCATCAGATGTCCATCAAAACAAAAATAAGATGTCCGCGCATCATCAAACAACCAACACAACCAACACCTGTTTTAAAACATGTTCAGAGAGATAAACAAAAAAAGTAAAAAAGTTTCAAGAGTTCATCAAAATCCAAATTCAGTCAGTCTTCATCCATATCATCATAAATAGTTGATTAAAATCCAAATTCAGTCAGTCTTCATCCATATCATCATCCCTAGATGCAGCTGCTCCCCCTGCCTTTACTCCCCCTTTTTGGGAAGAAAGAAGGCTTAATAGCTCTATCTTCAAATCATTCACCTCTATGCGTGCACTTCGAAGACTTTCCATAAAGGTTTGTTCCAGCTTTGAAATGCGTTCAAGCATGGAATGAACCGTAGACTTTGGGAGTGTCACCATTTCTTTGGAAGAAGCTTAGAGACACATTCGTCATTCCCTTTGGAAGGATTAGACCATGGAAGATTTGGAAGTTTGTTACCTGAGAACAAGGTATTGTTGATGGTGAAGTGTTGAAAGTCTTCAAAAAGTGCATCACGGGCTCCATAGGTGAGACCTTGTTTCTTCAACAGTTGATATAACAGTGAAGGAAACGGCAGCAATGCAGGATTCGGTCGAGCCGCAATAGATCCAATTTGTTCCACGATCAGTTTGCCAAGGTTGAATGGGATCCCTTTTCCCAGCTTATATAACAGCACACCATGGGGCATTGTCAAAACTGTAGTGTTGGAAGACACGTTCCAGTTTGATGTCATAATCTTATAGAGAACAGAGTGGAGATATGTCAGGGTACCACTTGACATCGGATTTTTCCACTTCCTGACTCTCCCACCTGTGATTTCTTCTGCTACTAGATCATAGTCCTCAACAACCACATCGTTAATCAATTCATCTATCCCAAAGAATGCATTAATTTCGCACGCAGAAATGTTAAAAATTTTGCGTCTGAAATACACCTTGCAGTATTTATTCGACGTGCAATCAGCAAAAGACTTATCCATATTAGCATAGATATGTCTAATAACATTCTTCGGATAGGGATATATAGCCGTGACAGTGTTCAAAAGCCCTCTTTCTTTAAGAAAATCAACAAGGTTGTACTGAGAAAAGGTTACCTCATCAATTTTCCTCTCATTCAAGCATTTTAAGTGCTTGAATTGCTCCCAACGCTTTTGGCATTCCTTTGAGTAAAACTTGAAAGAGAGGGCTCTTTCCACTTCAATGTCCGAATCAGCAAACATTGATGGATTATCGGAACTAGAATCCTAATTTTCTTCCTTGGAGTAGGGATTCGGAGGTGCCGGTGGATTAGTGGATGGAGATGTCGTTGGAACAGTCAGAGGAACAGAGGTTTTAGCGGCTGTGGGAACAGTGGGCGGAACAATGGATCTGGTAGTCTGTACTGTGCTTTCTTTTCTTTTTCCCTTCAATCTTGCCGTTCTCTTTAGTTTGTGGAGTATTTTACCTAGTGAAATGTCATCGTCACTGAAATTTGAAGAAGACTTGCCATGCTCTTTGCTTGGTTTCGACCGTGTTTCCTCCTCCTGAGGATCTGAAGAGTCGCTGTGGAATCCAGATGTTATGCCTTTGATTCCGAGGCAGTGTCAGCGCAGTTTGGACATCACGAGGATCACCAGCTTCTGAGGAAGGCTTTTCGGTGGATGGACTCTCGTGACCTTTCGTCGCCGGTGGGGAATTTTCAGGTGACTCACCAGTAATGTCGATCCTTACTGGCGAACCCGGACCTCCTCGACGTGGTTGCCTTGGAATCCGTTCAGATCTTCTCGTAGGCATTGTTGTCCTCTTTCTTTTCTTCCCCTTCTCCATAATTTTTGATGGCTCACCTTCTTCGGGATCGATAGTCAGAATAGGGGTTGCTTTAAATGGTTCCATCTCCAAGGCTAGAACATTCTCTGGTACATCCATCGGCGTCGCACTTGGACCGGTATCGTGGATGGTGTTTGGGTTGCCGTCAACGCCTGTTGAAACTCGGGAGAGCTTTCAAGAAACTTTGCAAGTCCGGCGAGCAAGGCAGATGTGGTTGGATCCATTTTTTCTGAAGAGCAAATGGTACCAAAATATATGAGGAAAATAAAAGAGACGTTTTTCCAGATTTTTAATGAGTAACAATGATATCGAGTGCTCAGCGATGTGACCGAGTGTAGGCGGGCAACTTTATACTCAGCTCGTCAGTCAAGTGGATAAGCTGTTGATTAGACACAAATTCAAGCATATCTCATTTAACAAACCCTAGTTTAGGAACGAAAATCACATAATAAAACGTCACAAAAATAGGAGAAATATATGGGGATTAGTTGAGATAAAATCAGGTTAAGATAAATGTGTTACCTACTTAACCAATTCTTGCTGATATCTCCAAAAAAATAGTGGTTAATCGGAACATATGTTCCAGAAATTCTGGGATTACTCACGGATTTATAGGGGTATTTCACAGAATGTTATCATAACATCTCCATAAACATATGCTCATTTTAATCAGAATAAAACACATAAATACAGCCCCATGTAAAATTTGATTGCACTATTTTCAGGCTTTCGAAAGCAATCATGGTTGCACTGTTTTGTAAGGTAGCATCGTCGCTGCGAACGCCGTGCCCCCCAAACTACTTTGGTGTTTTTCTGTATTATTAAATATTCTTCATCATATTGAGCTGTTTGTTAGGAGAACATGTTAGATAACAAAATTCAACACAATAAGTGTTATCAAATAAACAGTTGCATCACCTTTGGATATTACAATTTTTGTGATACAAGCAAATACATTCAAGCTTTATTGGCGAGAGCAAAGACCAAGAGATCTACGAAGACTCGTAAACCTCTCATGGTCTAGGGGATTTGTGAAAATATCAGTGATTTGATTTTCGGTTTTCACATAATCTAACTTGATTACCTCATCCTCCACCAAATCTCTTATAAAGTGGTGTCGTATATCTATGTGTTTCGTCCTCGAATGTTGAACGGGGTTCTTAGAGATATTGATTGCACTTATGTTATCACAGTATACTAGAAGCTCAGTGCTCACAATACCATAGTCGTTAAGCATTTGTTTTAACCAAAGGAGTTGAGTACAACAACTTCCCGCTGCTACGTACTCTGCCTCGGCAGTAGATAGAGAAACATAATTTTGCTTACGACTATGCCAAGACACCAAATTATTTCCAAGATAAAAACAGCCCCCACTCGTACTCTTTCTATCATCAGTATCCCCAGCCCAATCCGAATCACTAAATCCAACCAAATTCGTGTTCGTGTCTTTTGAAAAGAAAATGCCAAGGTCCAGTGTTCCAGAAACATACCTGATAACACGTTTGACAGCCTTAAGATGTGACATTTTAGGCTTAGCTTGGTACCTGGCGCAAACACACACGTTGAACATTAAATTTGGTCGTGTGGCTGTGAGATATAGGAGACTTCCTATCATTGATCTGTAGATTGTTGGGTCAACATCTTCTCCAGCGTCATCTCTGGTCAATTTGTCACTTGACCCCATTGGAGTTTTCATATGCTTTGCTCCTTCCAGCTCGAATTTTTTCACCATATCCTTCGCATACTTGCTTTGAGACACGAAAATTCCATCATCCATTTGCTTGACTTTGAGACCTAAGAAATACGTTAGTTCTCCTACCATGCTCATCTCAAATTTAGACGACATAGCACCTGCAAACTCATCAAACATTTTTTATGAGGTAGATCCAACAATCATATCGTCCACATAAATTTGTGTGATAAGAACGTTGTGCTGATTTCGTTTTATAAACAATGTTCTATCAGCATTTTCTCGAACAAACCCGAAATCAATTAAGAACTTTGTTAAATTACCATACCATGCTCTCGGTGCTTGCTTAAGACCATATAATGCTTTCTTTAACCTGAAAACATGGTTAGGCTTATGTGGATCTTCAAATCCCTTGGGTTGTTCGACGTATACCTCTTCTTTGAGTTCACCATTTAGGAATGCTCCTTTGACATCCATTTGATATAGCTTGATGTTCAAATAACATGCAATGGCTAGGAGCAACCGTATGGACTCAATGCATGCAACCGGTGCAAAAGTATCGTTAAAGTCGATGTCTTCCACTTGAGTATATCCTTGTGCGACAAGTCTGGCTTTGTTGCGAATTATGACACCAAATTCGTCCGATTTGTTCTTGAAAATCCACTTTGTGCCGATAACATTCCTGTCAACAGGTCTCGAAACAAGATACCACACATCATTTCGAACAAATTGGTTAAGTTCATCATGCATAGCAACGACCCAAAACTCATCACCCAAAGCTTCTTTTATGTTCTTAGGCTCAATTTTAGAGACGAAACATATAAAACCTGGCATTGAAGCACATGTGGATGAAAAACATACCATCTCTCTGTAGTTCAATGGTGTTGTACCTCGTGTTCGAATACCATCTTGAACATCGCCTATGACTTGAGAGATTGGATGATTCTTACGTATTCTTCCTGGAGGATCTCGTCTTTCTTGTTGTTGGACGTCAGTTTCAGCTTCATCCTCCGTGTCACTGGAACTTTCAGATGTTTGTGTCGTTGTTCCAGTGGCTGTGGCTTCAGCAGTGGTAACATCACTACTGCGAACATCCTGTTGAACAGGATTCTCTGAATCTTCCATCAATTCAGCCACATTTTCATCTTGCATTTTCCCTGCGAGATTAGCAAGATCATCAAAAATAACATTTACGGACTCTTGAATGGTCCGTAATCTCAGATTATACACACGGTATGCTTGACTATTTAGAGAGTACCCTACGAAAATTCCTTTATCACTTTTCTCATCAAACTTGGTGAGATACTCTCGATCATTCAAGATGTAGCAAACACAACCAAACACATGAAAATATTTGAGATTAGGTTTCCTTCCTTTCAGAATTTCATACGGTGTTTTGAAGGAACCTGGTCGAATGTTCACGCGATTGTTAATATGACATGCGGTGTTAACAGCCTCTGCCAAAAAACGTTTAGACAGACCTTTCGAGCTTAACATAACTCGTGCCATTTCTATTAGAGTTCGATTCTTGCGCTCAGCTACACCATTTTGTTGGGGTGTTTTTGGCGCGGAGAATTCTTGGAAAATTCCTTTTTCTCACAAAAATTTGTGAAAGAGATATTCTCGAACTCTCTTCCATGATCTGATCGGATCCTTGACACTTGAACACCAAACATGTTAAAAATTCTAGCAAAGAGGATTTTAAACGTTTCAAACGTGTCTGATTTTTCTCGTAAAAGAATGTCCATGTGTACCTTGAAAAATCATCCACAATGACATATGTATACCTCTTGCCACCCAAGCTTTCGATCTCGACAGGCCCTACTAAGTCCATGTGGAGCAGCTCAAAACAGCGTGTTGTACCATAATGTTGTTCGCGATGTTGTACAACAGCGTGGGGAACATGGGTCTGTTTTCCCCTTTGACAATCACCACAGACCACATTTCCAGCTTCTGCCAGCTTGGGTAGTCCACGTACTGCTTCCATCTTGTTCAACCTGTCAAGATTTCTAAAGTTAGTATGTCCTAACTTTTGATGCCATAACACACTCTCATCGATTTGTGCCTTATTGCACTTTGGTTCATTGGTCATATAGCAGTTATCGGCTGACCTCTGTCCTTTCATGAGACATGTGTTCTTACCATCATAGATCTCACAAGAATCTTTGTCAAATTTCACTTGCAATTCTTCGTCGCATAATTGACTTATGCTTATAAGATTTGCCATTAAACCTTGTACGTGCAAGACATTCTTGAGGCTAAGCCTTGGACATTTAGGAGTCATTTGCCTATGATTTTTCCTTTAGAACCACCTCCAAATGATACACTACCCCCATCATACGACTCATAGTTGGCAAGGCGACACATTACGGTCAAATATATGACGGCCGCTATCAAAATACCATGAACCTGAAATGTTAGTTTTCAATGCAGTATAAACAACATGGCATTTTATATCATCTTTCATGACCCAAACTCTCTTTGAGTTAGTTCCCTTGTTGGTCGTGTTTGTTGCAGTGTGTGAAGAGCAGTTCTGGGGTCTGTGCACAGAAGTGTTCATATAACATGACCTAGGCATCATCCTATGTGCATTAAAATCAGCTTTCAGTTTATAACAGAAAGGCCTAATGTGACCAAGTGTAGAGCAGTAATGACATATGTATTTTCTATATTTTCTTCGCATCATTTTTACCCTTTTTACCGGTTCACCTTCTTTAACGAATGGTTTCCCATTTGTGGCGACAATTGTGGGAACAACAGTCTTAGGAACATGCGTAAAATCTAAACCAGTAGTATCTGTTTTACCCATTAACAAAGCATCATCTAATTTAGACGTACCTGTGTTCCACTTTCTAAACGTACCTTGTGCCACTTCAAGTTGACAAGCCACCTTGTTTAGTTCGACTTCCCTTTGTGTTACCAAGACTTCAAGCTTAGCCAAAGATGCTTTCAGCCTCGTATTCTCTCTTGATGTGAGCTCAAGATCTCGACTTTGTCTTTTCCATTTCTCAAGTAGCTCGTCGTATAGTTTTTTCAACTCTTGGACTATGGCGATAGTGTCTTCATCATAATCGCCCTCACAATCTGTATCATTCACAAGAGCATTTAAGCAAAAAAGACTTGAATAATAGTCGAGACCATACCATTTGATACGGATCAAACCGATCCGTATCTCCTCATCGTCTCGATAATGTTCGCAGCTGCGACGTGAGTCTTTGTGGCAACAGATGGCCGCATGATGTCATTGTCATTATTTACCTCTTCGAAGAACTCAGCTTCATCATCACTCCATGATACCCAGTACGACTTTCCTCTCTTTCTTAGCGTGTTCGCACATTGATTCGCATAGTGACCATACCCTTTGCATTCACGGCATTGGATACTATCAATGTTGGAGGAATCATACCTAAACGTGTCTGAGGAAAAGGACTTCCTCACTGGTCTTGGTGGAGTGAAGCTTTGAGGTTTTGAAGGCGGATATTCTACCATTCGATGATTTTGATCCATGGGCTCAGTTTGAACTTTCGCCTTGTTCATCTTCCTTACCATAGTATTGAATTTCCTGGTGATTAGAGCAACATCATCGCCAGCATTGATCTCCTGCAGCTCCTCTTCATCATCCAACTCAATTATCTCCCGCGATGTTCCACTGGATGTTGCGCCAGCAGTGAAGGCAACAGTCGGCTTCTTATTGATTGCACCTTTCTCCTCCAGATTCATCTCGTATGTCTTGAGTGAATTCATGAGATCCATGAACTCAATGGCTGCAACCGTTTGAGATGTTTCAATAGTCGTGATCTTCATCTCAAATCTTGCGGGTAAAGTTCGAAGAGCCTTGGACACCAGCAACTTGTTACTTATCGCGTCACCAAGATCTTGGCACTCATTGGCAATATCCAATATCCTCTTGGTGTATTCGTTGATGTTCTCCTCCTCTCCCATCTTCATATTCTCGAATTTGGAAGTGAGAATGCGAAGTCGAGACTCCTTTATACTTGTATCACCCTCACAATGCCGTTGAAGAACATCCCATGCATCTTTCGCAGACGCGCTGTTCTTGATCAATTTGAACATTGTCATGTCCACGGATGCGTAAATGGCATTGAGGGCCTTCTCATTGAAGTTTGCGTCGTCAACCTGATCTCTCATCCACTATGCAGACGGTGTTGGGTAACATCGCCCTGAACATCAGTGGTCTTTGGGACTGACCATCCGTTCTCCACGGACTGACATGCTTTGACATCAATGGACTTGATGTATGATAGAATTCTGGTCTTCCAGTATGAATAATTCGATCCATCCAAGATTGGTGGTCGATAATACCCAGAATTATTTGAATCCATGGCGAAATTATAGCGAAGATACCTGACAGGATCTCACTCTGTGTATCGAGTGGAAGCTCTGATACCAATTGAAAGTGTTGCTTCGCCTAAACACACAATTGTAATGTAGACTGTTATCCACACACAGAGTAAAAACAGCAGAATTAAAATCTTGAAGAACACCGAAGAAACTTTTTCTACAAATTATAATTATAATTTGTAGATGCCAATATGGCGAAATGATTCACTATAAAATTTAGAGTGAACGTTACAAAAACTCACTACTTTACCACAAGATAAAGTCGGAAAGTTTAGTACTAAAACTATCTATCGAGATCTATGAAAAAGCTAAGAAGCCATCTCTCAAGATATATGAAAATACTAAAGATTTCCTCACACCACTCGTGTACTAAAAAAGACAACCTTCTAACACCATTAGAAGTTAAAACACTCGTGTGATATTGGAAATATTACGAAAACAGACTCAACAACATAAACAGATCTTCAGATTCTTCTTCAATAATTGCGTACTTTTGCAGTTGCTTTGGCTCTCCTTTTATAAACGTTGATAGGCCTTCAGCTGCATGTGTTGGACCACGATCTGGCCCACTAAGGATGTGACTAAGTCGTGGTAGATGGTTGCATAATTTGCTCCTGAAAAATAGGAATTGAACTGACTTAGTCCACCTGATCTCTAGCGATATGTTTCGTGTTCTTCAGTGTGTTACCATCGCATCCCGCGAAACATGTCGTAATCTGCACACCAAAGAGAAGAAAAGACAAAACACTAACAAATAACTAACACCTTAAAGTGAGGAGACTTAGTCAGAATTAACCAACTCTAACATATTCGATTAAATTCATTTAAAATTAAATGATCAAAATAATAATTATAATGATTCTAATAACACATTTCTCAGAAAAAAAAAAAAGAATGAAACTTCAAAAAGAAAACAAAAGAATTAAATGAAACACAAAGTAAAAAAGATAAACTCCATCCGTTCACCAAGAATTTGCATTGGATTCGGTGGTATGAGTTTTAATAAATTGTAATTACTATAAAACGAGTGAAGATAATAAATGAATATATTAATGAATAGTGAGAGTAAAAGATGGGTCATGTGTGATTTTTTGTAAATAAATTAGTAGATTGAGGATAGTTGATATGTTCAGAAATAAAAAATACGAGGTTTTAATGAACAAATTAAAACTTAATTATAAAACTTTTGATGAA